>JARBER010164431.1:0-10018 GCA_030265075.1 Balanus glandula
CAAATTTAACTATCCAGCATTAGAACCCTCTGATGTGGCGAGATTTAACTATATGAGAGGTAAAAAAAAACAACAGAAATTCTCGAGACAAGACAACAATTTAGTGAATGACATTTTTCGGAAAGAGACAAGAGTTTTAAGACAACCTTTAATTATATATGGCGTAGGTATACTTTCCGTTTAAACTACCTGAATCTGAAGCACAATATATAATTTCAAGACTAATCGTTTTATATTAATTTGATATCGCCAATTGTATCGAAAGAAGTGCCATAAGATGCCTGACGGCACTAGCTACAGTAAATGACCCACTATTATGCAACAGTAAGTTACCAACAAGCGATCTTTACAAGCGGAACGTGGATGAAGAGACATCCAGTGATGTTACACAACGGTCGGTGCAAAGAAGTAAACAAATCGCCTGTTGAGTAGTGACGCTATTTTCTGTAGGGCTTGCGTTCGTTACGTTGTTAGCTTGATATTAGCGCGGAGTTGGCGGGCGGTTTAATTTTTCGGTTTCCGGTGGTCACGTAATTTTCTCTCCGTGAAATACTGATGGAGTTACATAATCGAACAGGACAATCACCTTTAAAGACCCTCAGAGCTCAGGGCGTTGCTATGGCAACAGTTTTGTTGACGTCTAGCGTTACTAGCTTCGCACTGTTTTAACGCTTTTATCTCACCTCCGCAACGATGTAAGTGAGTAACTGTGAATACTTCTCCTGTGTTCTTGTTCAATATGCAAGAAAAAATTAATTGAAAGAAATCATTCTTCTCCGTCTAGGAAATCTTTCGCCCGATCCTCGGGATGGGGGGAGGTCTCAGGAGCAAACGCCTTTACGCTTTCCAGTGCACTGTTTACGTTTTCTTACTATTATCTTTTTCACACCATACATACCTTAACTTAAGCTGGCCTTGATTCACTTAGGTCGTGACGTCACAATAGTTTCTTTGTTTTTATTATTTTGAAGCGGATATCCACTTTTAATCGCTTTTATCTAAATTTGCATTATTAAATATTCAAACTGTTTTTAAGACAAAACAAATTGGTACCGTAGAAACAAGTCCCATACCCCCATTCGTCGACAAAAAATCGTATATCAGCGTGGCGACGGTAACACTTCATGCTGCGTCCCAATCTAATTTCCCAGTTAGATGTTTATTCGAATATGGTGAGCCTTTAGATCCACAGCAACACCCGCCATGGGCTAACCGGAAACGGATCGTCGATAACCGCCGATGCAGCTCAACTGACCCGTGCGATTCATATACTTGATGCGGCCAGTGATAATGCCGTGCATTAGTAATTTCGGCAGATTATTATACTAAAACTAGTATTTTTAGGAAGAAGCAAGTCCTTTTTTACGAAAAACAAACAAAAAATACTTGAAGCGGGATGTGCTCGTCGTGCCGGGCAACGACAACCTACCTGGTACCGGCAACCAGGCTCCAGACTCCCGTATAGCAGACTTCGGCACAGGCTGGGTATGCCCATGGGTATACCCATGCCCATGACTAGAGCCCTTCATGGAATGGAAATTCCCATGGTAATTCCAATGGGAATGGAAATGGGATGGAAATGGAAGAAACTTTGGGAAATTCATGGAAATGGAACGGAATTGGATTGGAATGAGACTGACCATATCATTATTTAGCACTAAAAACCGTTAAATATGCTGAATTTTGTGGAAATGGGATGGAAATGGGAGTCAAAATTGCAAATGGAAATGGAACGGAACGGATTTAGTTCTGGCTGAATGGGATGGAATGGAATGGGAACTGAAAACATGTTCCATGAAGGGCTCTACCCATGACCATGGATATGCCCATGGGCATAACCATAGAAAAATGTCGGGTACTGGGTGGGCCTGGGCTAAGAAATGTGCAAGTGCATTTTTTTCAGGAACACTGTTGCTGTGCCTGTGGCCTTTTGTTAGTGAAGGTGGTTCACAATTGTACATGTATAATTTGCAAATAGCTAAATCTCCTGGAATATTGAATGCAAATGTTGCGAAAGGAATTATTTGCTTAATCTGAACAAGCCAGACTGGGATTCAAGGGGGACTGATCGAACGGCGAATATTTAGATGAGACAGGGTGTCAGAAGACCCATAACCAGATGATGCTGAGCATCTAGCTGGTGGTCCTGGAACTTTATCAAAAAGCCGCGAAGTTTTTTAGAGGAGGCTGGCGTGGATATAGGCGTGCTCGTGGACAACAGCTGATATATGGATCAAATCTCATTTTACCAAATCTGAACCCATTAAAACATGGCTGCTTCACACCAATGGTTCTATCTATGATGTAAACTGACCGCACCAGCACAAAATAAGTTTTGTTTCCATTCATACTGCTTACCCGTTAGGTTATGAAAAAGGTAACATGGAATGTTTCTGATATAATTAGTCCGATCAAATGCATATTCTTTAATGAGAAAGCATTTGTATTTTTCATATTCATTTGTAAGGGGGAGATAGAGAAACAAACATGATCTTTGGTCGCCGATACATCACAAATACAGTATAAACAAATAACATGATTATGACTTCATGAAATCCTTCAAGTTTCAAATCTATCCAATATAGACTATATTTTGACAGGATTTCAAAATTATTTTCGGAGATAAAGTGACGTAAAGTAGGTTGGTGACCTGACCTGAGATGACCTAGGGTGACGTCTAGAGCCCTTCATGGGACATGTTTTCAGTTCCTATTCCATTCCATCCCATTCAACCAGATCCAAATCCGTTCCGTTCCATTTCCATTTGTAATTGGACTCCCATTTGCATCCCATTTCCACAAAATTCAGCATAGTTAACGGTTTTTAGTGCTAAAAAATGATATAGTCAGTCTCATTCCAATCCAATTCCGTTCCATTTCCATGAATTCCCCAAAGTTTCTCCCATTTCCATCCCATTTCCATTCCCATGGAAATTCCCATGGGAATTTCCATTCCATGAAGGGCTCAAGGGCTGATTGCGAGATGCCACCTCTACTTAATCACAGCATATAACTTGGTAAGCAAAAAGGTCTACATTTTAGACAGCGGCGCCGTTATATGACGTACTTACAGTCAACGAATAAGCAGTATCTACTGGCCATCTTTGTACTCCTAAAATGTCATGTGATTGTCATGGTGAAAATGAGACGCACTTCAAACAAATAAGTAAATAATTACAAATGTATTACCTACTGGTAAGGTTAAAGCATCAAAATCATAAAACATTAACTGAATTGAAGTATTTTGTGTGATGCAAACAACTACAATATGCCAATGGTTCTCCGATCAATTCACACAAAGGTCATAAGCCGTCAGCTACAAAAATATGTTAATGATCGGAGCAACTGTAGAAAGGACATTTTGTCTATCATCTGGAGTACAAAATGTCAAAAAGATAGAGAGGCTCCACGGCTGTTTTGATAATTTTGGACTGCATCGCGGAAGAAGTGTTACATAAACTGGTTTTCTTTTTACGTTTAACAATCTTTAGTGATGTATTGCGCCTGTCATATGGGTCAGATGAGGGTTATTTGGAAAATGGCGAGCAGTAAGAACGTCAAAGAAGGGAATGAAAAGGAATCGGATTTTAAACCATTTCCGCAATACACAACAATCAAGCAAATAAGTCACGGGAACAAAAGGTACATAAACTGAAATGAATATAAGACTGTCCTATTAATTAATAGGAGATTGTTGTATTAATACAACCTTGCGCTCACGATTGTCAAAGACTCTATTATATATATGTGAGGAGATAATTACATTATTTAACAATAACGAGTGATAAATCACCGTGTGAAATAAATTCAATAGCAGCATACATCAATATCCCTGTCCCTGTCTCTGGCATTAACATCACAGTTTCATCACGCAACCCACACATATCACAACATCTACGCGTCTCAATGTGATTCTGGGTCCGAATCCACGTCACCGATGACGTCATCGATGACGTCACCGATGACGCGGGAAATCACTGTGATGCAGGTGCTTCACTTCACGTCCAGATGAGATCGCATCACGCGCGTAATGTACCCCCGCCCTAATGTACTTATCTTACACCAGCGCCCGGCGGTGTGAGAAAGCGCCCCACGGGGCGTTATCTCACCCCGAACCCCGAACTCAATGATCTTGTTGTGATCTCTATGAGATCATAGAGATCATAGAGATCATAGAGATCATAGAGATCCAACGCATTCACGTATCATTCGGGACACTGATGCAGGTCGTAACTAGTTTACGATGTATATAATGTCTACAGAACTATACACTGTCTATAGTTAGATGGCTATCAGCGATCCGGCATCTCAGTGTGAGAGTGAATCATCATTGGCGATGGCATCATTTCCTACGACACACAGGGTCTCTGCACTACACGGGCCAAACCGCAGAGCTGTGCTTCGGTCTATATCCCCGATCACGGCCGCACACAGCGCTGAAGGAGTCCTCGTGCGCACATGTATTGTCTGGAGTCCATGCGATGGCGCCTCACTTTGCTCCGGCAAAACACACGCCTGGAATGCAAGTAACGCGTCCATGCCGCAGCTAGTCGAGCACTCTGGTGGGCATTTGACGAACTACAGCTTTGATCTGTTGCCACTACGCGACACTGCCATCGTCTTATCCCGCACAAATCGTTCCGCGGAGAATCGCATTCCACTGCGTCCGCCGAAGCGTCGCTCCC
The DNA here is from genome assembly GCA_030265075.1 of Balanus glandula. NCBI lineage: Eukaryota > Metazoa > Arthropoda > Thecostraca > Balanomorpha > Balanidae > Balanus > Balanus glandula. The sequence continues at coordinate 4,685 of JARBER010164431.1, forward strand.
TCACCGAGAAGGTCGTTCGCCGAGGTTTCCATTTCGGTGTCAGAGCTGATTTTCGTTTTATCCTCGCGGCCGACTATCTCCTCACAGTCGGCTTTATGAGCTACCATCCCGCTCACCGTATACCGCGCCGGGGCACTGGCAGATGAGGGGAGACTCGCGGCGAGAGCGAAACAGTGGGCCCGCTCAGCTCCGGTGAAGTCGGGCCCACTGTCGGCGCTTTGCTGGTCCGTTTTCTTCCGGCTCACGATGTAGCTGTTCCGCTCTGGAAGATTCTGTGAGCTCTTCTGCGACGCTCTGCTCCACTGTGAAGCTCCTGGCAGACTCAATCCTGAGAGTTCCGCTCATAGCAGTCCGAACTGGACCCACCTCATGTCAGAAGGAGTCAGCCTCCTCCACCGAAACACCGCAGCTCTCGGAGAGGTCACGCAGCCCCCGCGACACCACCATGGTACGAGTCACGAATATTCACACCCGCAGATATGGAGCTCTCGTCAGTCAGAACTGACAGTGTCTGTCATGTGCACGTTTTGTGTGTTTCCCTGAGTTTATGAGCGGCACCGCTCTATGTACACATTCACATGCACGAACACACAGATGCACGCACACACGCATCCGCATGCATGTACGATATCGCACCTGCGGAATACTGTCACTGTCTGTGGCGTAACGCCTATAACAGCTCTACCGTCGTCCTGACGTCGGCTTGTTATCAGTCTGGCCGACCCACGTCTGCAGCCGTCTCCACGGCTAGCCATCACACTGATTAGCCATAGCCCGGCTAACCATAGCCAGGCCAGTCATCGCTCGAGCGACTAGCCATCGTTCTGAGAACTCACAGAGCTCTTAGGCTTCTGAGATCTCTCAGGTCTCTCAGGCCTCATGCAGTGTTGAGACGCAGTCTAGTTTCCGGCAGGTTGGCTGCCTGAGAACGAGACGATGTCCAGATCATAACAAGAACCGGAGCACGAGCTTGACACTGGAGGGACCGGAAATAGCTGATTTCCGTCGGGCGGGTGCCCAGTCGGTGGATGGAACCCAAGTGATCCACCGCTCTGCTCCCTCAAGCTTGCTTGGCGGGCTCTGTTGCCTCCAGGAAGACCACCGGAAATTGCGCACTTCCGGTGTACTGCGATTGAGCATGATGAGGGATGAAACCGGAAGTGATGACACCCGACGCTGTGATACCGGAAGTGAAGATATCGGAAGTGGTGACACCAGAAATGATGATACCGGTGGGGAGGTGATGCCGAACTCCGATCACACGTTGTTGCTTTGGCCGTTTAACGCGGACGCTGTAAACAAAATGCATAAGAGTTAGTGCATGCAAATCAGGGCTGATGCAACATGCTGATACTTTAAGTTCAGTAGTGAGGGCGCTCTCGTTTTCACATGACCTAGCCTTAAGTCACCAATAACTAGCATTGCGCTGACTCCGGTAGAAGCGAATCCGATTTCGAAATAGATTCCGTTTGCAGGCACTGGAATCGTACTATGATTCTAATCCATTTATATCCTGGTGCATTTGGAATTAGATGGAGTCAATAGCCGATTTCACGATGGATTTTACTCTGTGAGGATACTTTTTTGAGGGTCATAATTTTTGGATATTTTGGTAAATAAGCTTCAAAACTTATTTTTAAATGAAAGTTTTTACAGCAATGTTTCTCATGAAAACATTTCTTGCAAAAAATCGCATGTAAAAGTTAATCCTGAAGCTTCGTTTACCAAACATAAAAAATGGCATCCTTAAAAAATTGATGCGCAAACACCTAACAACCTAGAAAGCCAACATAAGCCTAGCAGCGCAAAAACCAACAACATGCAAACAGCTATTTTTTTTAGAATGGAACACCATTCGCCACATTCTCACAAGCCAGAGGCTGGTTGTCGCCGCAGGTGTGCACTTGCTTTGTATTTCAGATAACTATTTTCCCAATATAGTTCAAATACACCATACATTTCGTTTGCGCTAACTCTTTCATCACTAACTACGGCGTTTTCTGCTATTATTGGTGTATCTAATTGATTCATTTGTAAAAACAAACTAGCGATTTTCAAAAAAATCGTGAAGACTGGAACCAATGGAACTAGATCAGAGGCCTCTTGCACCAGACTTTCTACCGCGGTAGATTAATTTTTAGGACGCTTCTCTTGCACGATTGCGGTGAGAAAATATTATAACAATAGTTGTTATTACTCCGATTCTTACTGATCTACCAATTCTGATTAATATCGTATTTGATATCTTACCGCAATGGTGCAAGAGAAGCGTGCCAAAAAATAATCTACCGCGGTAAAATATGTGGTGCAAGAGGCCTCAGGAGTCAAGCCGTTTGGGTGCAACGGAAACGGATTTGGAACCGATTCCCATAGTGAAATTATTTGTTGGCATCGGGTTCAGAATGGGAATAGATTTCCACGAAGCAGCATTAGGCAGCACAACTCTGTTGATGAGAGGCACCATAATTATAGTGGCTCCTGCTTCAGGCAATAAGCCCTACCAATACGATTAATCAGCATTTAATTTATAGTGGGTAGACAAGAACAGCGAGCACCACAGTGTGATCGGACAGCTTCGACAACGCGTGCCAAAACCGCTCAAATCCAGATTAATGTCGGCTATCCAAACACGCACGACTCCACGAAAAAGAGACATATTTAGAATTGGCAATCATCTTGAAATTAGGATAAGAGCATGGACAGAGGAGTGCATGAGCCCCTCACATTTTAACCATTTTGTGTTGGCAGGCATTTTTGTTTTCTTTTTGCGTAATGATACTTATTTATTATGGTAAAAGGTTTGCCAGGGCGAAAGACACCAAGGAACTGAGTCTGAATAAAATATAAAAGGTGGTGGTGGGCTGCTCTTAACCTGCACATTACAGGGGAAATATTTCATACCGTGACATACTGGAGAGGGTAGGGGGAAGGCTAAGCCCCTTCTGATATCCGGGACTACTCTGAACTAATACTATTCACTATACTGTGACAATTCAAACGGCATTCGATAGCTGCTAACAATCTCAACGATATATATATATATATATATATATACAATTGTGTTAACCTAAATTGTGAGTCACCGATGACGTCACAGGTCACGTAACATAATCGCTGTTTAACCCTGTCAAAACACATTTTGATAAATGGTATTGTCGCTCAAAGTTGCGCTATCAAACGCTTAAGTAGTGAATTAATATATATGACTCATGTGTCTGACACTGTTGTGTGCCATTCTAAGCTGTTGATGGGCTTAGGTCAGGTCAAGGTCATCTAATGTGACGAGACCAAATGTAAGAGTGCGATCATTAAGTATTGTATTTGTAACAAATATTTATCGGTTAATTTTTGTTTTCGCTCTGGGGCGAAACATGCCATTACACAACTGCTCGTTTCATAAAAATAGAAGTACAACGAAAAACTGACATTTAGTTTGAATGCTTACTAATGCACTGAGAGGTGAGCGATTTTTGTCTTTCAATAACCATCACGCTCCTATAAAGATATTGACTTCAAACTTCGTCCATATTTTACCCAATATGTTTTAATCACATATATTCTAATTTTTGAAAATCTCCGTAAGAAGTAATTGGATTTTTCAAAAGGATTTTTATTTAAAAGGTTGACAAATTAGACAAAAAATAGTTTGATAACTGTGTTCATTGAAAGTCTTTGTCGTCCAACAATTTTATTTATCATTTAAAGTATACATTTCACAGCATAGTTTGCCACGGGCTCAGGAACCTCCGGCCCTACCCGTACCTGTGCCCATGAACTTATTGATCACCGTGCCCATTCCCGGACCAGGCCCATTCAAATAATACATTTTAAGTCCATACCCGGTCCGGCCCATTGAGACTAAGCAAATAATTCCTTTTGCAACATTTATGTTCAATATCCTAGAATATTTAGCTATTAGAAAACGATTCACGTAAAACTGTGAGCCATCTTTGCTAACAAAAAGCCACAGGCACAACAACAGAGGGTTTCTGAAAAAAATGCACTTGCAAATATCTCTGCCCATAACCTCCCAGTACCCGAAAATTGTCTATGGGCATGGGTATGCTATGTATGTATACCCGGCCCGTGGCGAACTCTGTTTCACAGCATTCTCTGCAAACCATTATTTGATAAATAAAGAAATATGAATATGTAGTCACTCTTGAAGTCATTACCAGTTGACCTATCATATTCACATTTATTTCATTTAGGTAACATCCCAGAGGTGCGTTAAGTGGATGTGAGAGAGTGTACACAACGGTTGATGATGTTAAATTCAGTGGCTTAGAAGATATTGAAAAGTAACTATATAAGAATATGACTAGCCCCCGCCCCCCCAGTAGCTTACCACTAACCCGCAAAAAACAACACTATTCCTGACCGTCTTTTACTCCTACATGCTGCCAAAAACCTTCAAACTGTGACGGCAGACGACAGTTGACACCAACCGAATCATTGTCATTCTTCCTTGTGGCACTTTAATTTCCAGACTGTCTTTATTTACTTTGAGTTACATATACATCCATGCCGTTCTCCTGTAATGCAATTTTAGCGATAGTTTCATATGCCTGCGACAGCTTTGAATAATGGCAAATAACTAGACACCAGAGTGGTTGTAAATAACAAGGGAGTGGCGTTTAAATGGTTTCGGCCGCCAAATTAAATTCAGCGGCAGTGTCAGTGCTCAGCATTCGTGATGGCGTTATTGGTTGGACTATTAGCCATATGAGTCAGAACAACAATCAGTGTGTCAGAGTCATATGGTATTGCAGTTACATACTAAATATAAATTTGAGTTGGCCAAACAATGCAGGTTTGTTGTTGATAGGAATGCAGTATCAATGAGATACGTGGTAGATGGAGTGGAAGGAATACGTATTCCTAAAATTATTTTGTTTAGCAATTTCGAGACTGAAGTTGAATATGAAAAATATGCTGATAAATTGTTTATGGTGGCAGTCGTGATTGATAGCAAGATAATATTTTCGAGATATTTGTTTGGTAAAACATGGAATCAGAGCTAGCAAATTGAAATACAAACTTTTAAAGGAAGTGTTTAAACTCTTCAATTCTATATATATTTTACTTTCCCGGGTGATCCAGATATAAATTGTCGCAGCAATTTGAAAATAACATTTATATATGTATCATATAATGTCTTATGATATCTCATATAATACCCAGGGAAGTGGTCTTACAACCATAAACATCAGCCATTAACTTGCCAAGGCGCCAGCTAAATCAGCAAAAAAGTTTAATGTGCTAACAAATTATGGCTGGAAGATCACTTTCCTGGTAGGCACATCAGCCTCAAAACGGAGGTGCCTTCGGCTC
>JARBER010164442.1:0-10018 GCA_030265075.1 Balanus glandula
ACAGCAATGTGTTAACCTATTCGCAATGCATCTCCAAATATGGAATATGTCCTTCTTGGGCCACCACTTGACCTTGAATTGAGTTCAAATTTTCAAGTTAATTTTGCAAGAACAACATGGACACTTTTCAAAGCGCCTTCATAAGGCAAACAGTATTTCGTTACCGTTAACTTAATAGATAAAAAGTTATTAGCAAAAAAGCAGTTTAAAAAACTTTATTTTTGGCTTTTATGATCTGTGGAGTCTCAAATATAGAACTAATTCTCAATAATATAATTATTTCAGTAGACTCTGACAAATGTTTTTTTTTCTGTTTCTTTTTGTTTCTAGCTATACAAGTTACCGAGATATTCGGGAATATTTGAAGTGGTGTTTTAAAACTGGAAAATTTGACCTCCGATTATAAAGTGGTCTGATGACCTCGAGTTTTACATGAGGAAAAAAATACCACCGGAACTTCGAAAGCACGTCGAGAGCTTTCGATCGTTTTCCCGTGCCTTTCTAATGCCTTCAGTTTTCGAGTTACTCGGGGGCCTTTTTGACCCCCGCCTCCCCGCCCCATCCTCTCCACTCGCCACCAAGGAGAAGTTGTCTTAGAGGCTCACCAGGGCTCCGTTTTAGTGCTTAGATCGGCAACGTCAACAAAGTGTGGCTTTTGAAAAGAAAATTGTTTAAACAGAGAACACGTGCAGATGTCATTAGCTTAAACCTACCCGTGGAAGTCGATTTCTCAACTGGCTCTCCTGTTCGCTGTTGCCTCATTTCACTCCGTTCCCACCAGTCAGGTGCACACCACAGTCCGTGAGTTGCTCGTCGTCAGTCTTCGCAGCTCATCTCTGAGTGGGCCACGTCTCCATCCTGCTCGCTTCTGTTCCTCACGGTCCGTTGTGCTTCTCCGTTCTTCCACGTGGTCTCCGACCTTCGCAATATTTGGCGTGACCCTGACCTCGCTTCTAGAACAGCTACAATCGCGCCTCACCATATCGCTCCTCCGTCATCATGACGGACTGATGGCAGACAGCTGCCTGCCTCCGTCGGCCCTGTACCGATACCTGACCGAGCTGTCCGCCTCGCTCCGCCGGCCGGTTATCCGAGCTGCCGGCAGCGCGGCCGTCTGCACAGCGCGACTGACTGGGAGAGCGCTCCATCTGCCGGTACCGGCGACATCCGCGCGCTGCACCTGGGCTGCGCGCAGCAGGTGCAGGTGGTCGGCACGGAGCGCTGTTTTTCCTGAACTTACGCATAATTTTGTGGCGTTATCGAGTGCGTCTGGGATCGGCGTAAGCAGTTCAACATTCACTACAGGAAGGTGGCATTTCTAATTAATGTCCTCGTTAAGTGACATTGACAAGAGATTGGCGGTTTGGTATCGAAAACAAGTCGATAGTGGATTGGTCGCGTAGCCTTGACAATGTCACAATTCAGGTAATCTGGAGGAATATAAATGCATGAATATTGAAATGAAGTACAAAACCTAGGCGCATAAATCCATAAGCGTGGTTAATTTTTTTATCTTGTTTTTGTTTAACTTTTTAACGACGATAACATAAAAGCGGTATATTTTCACATTGATGAAAGTTGTTAACTGTATGTTTTTGTTGTGCTAAATATGAAGTAATTACTGTTTTAAATGATAAAATAAGTAACTATGGCTGAATTAAAACACCTTCACTGAGGTAACTATCAGGTAAAACCAAATATTTCGGCTTTATTGATGAGCCCTGGCGTGTACGTCATCTGCTAAGCATCATATTACAAATACGCTAAGGGTTCTTTCGTGGCAGATGTCAAAACTAGGCTGGTCTATCTTTTTACTAAATCATTGCGATGATTTTAACTGCTGTCATACTTAATAGTTAATTTCAATGACAGGCTACTAATATGCAGCTATCTCGACTTAAATATAACGCTAAAGTTGTTATGTCCCTTTAAGTTATACTGGCAGTTATTCGTTCATTAGCACAGCTTCTTGTATCTTCCATTGGCGCCCCGATATTCTGAAACGTGGTGTGGACGGACGGACGATCAATAGGCGTACACCTATTGATATGTAATGGATATGCTTGGCTTCAGAATGGAACCATCAGACCGTCCGCACTTTGCACCACCTGTCGGAATGATGCGGCCCCCTTGGTAGATACATAGCAATTGACACTGCTAACGTAAATACTATTGGCGTCGTTTGAGGGACTTATCGACCAAACCCACATAACACACCTATAGGGTTACCACATGGGCTTTAGATGGGAAACGTGGGCATAACATGGCATGGGAGGGACATGGTCTTGCACACGGAAAATAGATGGGCCCGAATCGATATGGGTTTGCTTGGACGATATTGGCATATTTAACATGGCAAGGACACGGGCATGCCTGCATGAACCCTATATGTGTCTGAGATGGGCAATGTGGTAACCATGCAGAAACCATGCAAAAGCCATATAGTTTCCGTTTGGGCTTGCCCACATGGTAACCCTGCAGAAACGTCTTCCGAATAATTATGGGTACCATGTGGGCAAGGCGGGCTAACTCGCGTACTTACCATGTGGTTACCATATGGGTGTGTTTTGTGGGAACATTTTGGGATTTTAGCAGCACGAGTCGCTAAAATCCAAAAATTTTGGGGCAATGCGTTCCTCAACCAACGCCAATGGTGTTTTAATTCAGCCACACGACGTCAGTCAAGACAGCCATGTCAACACCTCACATATTGGCAGTCAACACAGTACAGTCTTGGCAGCGATGTTGGACTGACAGTGATAAAGTACGTCTACCTTGGGTTCCAGGTTGAAGGTTTATTACACTTCCATTGGTGTCAGACGTGCTCCAAAATTCCACACAGGCGTTTAAACACTACACATGTCCAGTTCGTATCTCGCTTCTGGTTGAAAACTCTACACACGCTGACGCCACAGTCGATTGTGCCGCGCCAAAATATCGGTTGGCGTATTCTGTTTGGTCCGATAGTTGCTGTTATGGGTTTTATCCAAAAGATGATCTTGATCACTTTTAGTGATCTTCGTAAAGTAAATATTTAGTACAACTCTTGCACAAAACGGTCTCTTAAGCAGGTCACTCGGAGAGAAGAGGATATCCAAATCAGCACACATGCGTTCACTTCACACAGCTTTTTATGTGCCTGTGCACTCGGGTGTCGTGAACAGCTGCTGCAATTACTGCATATAGAAAACGACTTTAAATCTGTTATAGGTATAACTGCAAATGTACACACGTTTATGCAGCATGCCTTAGTAGATTACTTTTTTAAGAAGAGACCAACTCGCTTATGACTATAATGTAACATATCTATTCATTTAGGGTTAAATATACCTATTTTAGTCGATTATCTAATGCCGTTAAGCTAAATTTCACATTTTGATTTAACCATGTAAACACGAGCATACTAAGAAAAAATATTCAAGCATACTAAGTCATTATTATCCAACATAGTATAAGTGCTTGGAAGCATTTCTAAGCTAAATGATCTGGAAACTATCTGAAGGATTTCATAATGTTAAGTTGTGTCGGACATATTCTCACCATACCTACTGTTGTTAGGCAATATTTATTTACTCTTATTCTATTTGAATCTGTAAGGGAAACGTCCTGCGTATTGAGGTAGAATGTCACGGCGCGAAATCATATCTACTAATGTCACTGACATAAATTCACACAAATTTTTCAAATCCTATTGCAAATGTTGTTGAACATTGATAACTTCAGTTATATGTATATATGGTACACATTTGCAAGACTCAGGCATGACTTAGGTTAACACACGATACAATACAATACAATATTAATGCCTTTATTTTGTTTCTGTAAACGTTTTAAGGTCTAACAAACTCAATTCCTGTCATCACGATATAAAAAGGCTCGGAATTCAGTGTAAAAGCAGTGCATATGGCCGACATCTAACCGAAGCCACCACCCTTGAGCTCTTCTGGGAGAAGCCATGGGTTAGCGCGTGGCACAGCCGAAATCGACGCAATACATTTTTGGACAGCGACGCATGCCAATTCTCCTGTCCTGTGATTGCATATCACCAGCTCACGTTGAAATCACACCGCCTTCTCTCAGCCCACGTAAAGCAGCACAGCAAGAGACCAGCCTGCCACGCACCGACCTTCTCCGCCACCATGCGACAGTGCTGCCACCTGCATCACCAGCGCTCTCCTCCCAGCTCCAGACCTGGCGACAGTGCTGCCCCCTGCACCGCCAGCGCCCTCCTCCCATCTACAGCCCTCGCAACAGTGCTGCCACCTGCACCAGCAGCACCCTCCTCCCAGCTCCAGACCGGGCGACAGTGCTGCCACCTGCACCGGCAGCGCCCTCCTCCCATCTACAGCCCTCGCAGCAGTGCTGCCACCTGCATCGGCAGCGCCCTCCTCCCCGTTACAGGACGCTGTCGATGGTGGACGGCGGCGCCGCTGCCGCCTCTGCCGGGGTGTAGTCCGCCTTGCGACGTCGCAGCACGTTCGACACGTTCACGCCCTCGGGCAGCAGCAGGTACGGCTGGTTCTTGCTCTTGTACTCCTCCCACTCGCGGCGGTGCTCGGCCAGCGCCGGCCCCCACTCGGCCGTGGGCCGGCAGCACTTCTGCATGCGCTCCTTCAGCGTGCCGGGCGTGACGAGGACCAGGTAGATGGCGTAGCCGGGCATCAGCAGCAGCGAGACGAGCGCCGAGAGCCAGCCCACGCCCTGCGCCCAGGCCGGGAAGTCGACGTTGCGGTAGCTGACGGGCGTGTTGAAGACCAGGGTGGTGATGAAGATCAGCTGCGGCAGAGGGGGGAAGGGTTGTGGTTAGACGGTGACTGGCTGAGCCGAGCTCGCAGGGTAAGCGGTAGCTGATCTGGCGCTTAGTCTAGATGGCAGACCTTAACCCAGCAGTTACTGGTGTATTTTTTGTTACACGGGGAGGTTTTTAGCCCTCTCGTATCTTCGGAACAACAGCATAATCGTGCTAAGTCAAACGGCAATAAGAAGCCAAGGACATTCCATCTACAGAAACTATTTTGTGTTGACCTGGAGGTCACCAATGACGTCACAGGTCAGATCAAAGGTCAAAATAAATATATTTTAGTCTATGGGTCCTACTATCTATCCAAAGTGTTTCATTGAGTCCAAAATATTTCAAGGCGCCCTTCAAAGTATAAAACACATCCCATATGCCTGAAGGGTGTTTTTTAGGAAAAGGTCAAGGTCAAGGTCAGGTCACAAGGGAAATATGCGAAAAAAGTTATACAAAAGTCATGAAAAACATTTTGATTAGGCTATTCTACACGTATATTTCCATACTAATCAACATTTGACCAACCCAAATCGTTTGATTGAGATTAAGCTCTATTAGATTAAGCTTAACATCTCATTTTGAGTTTTTGTAGATGTTTAACACTATTGATTAATGTTCATTATATATATAATTTTAATTTAACGTTGCAACACCCTGACCACCTATTTTTAATGAAATGTTAACTTTGAGATTCAAATATCGTTATGATAAACCTACTGTTTTTTGTCCCATCGAAATCAGGGAGGGGACGGGGGACAGAATATGTATCCCCCATCAGATTAACATAATTTTGAGCGGCAGCAGGAAAGGGATAGGGTTAGCGAGTGATTGAGCTATCGGTTGTACACGCATTGGCTTTAGTTACTGGGACTTCACCTGTCAGTGGGGCGACTCTGTTGTTGATTCTTTTAACAAATACCAATACAAAATACAACACATATGTAATGGTCTCGTTGTATCGTAATGACTAGAATTTTAAATTGACTTGCGGGATGGCACTTGATTAACAGAGACACTTTTTTTATTTCAATGTTTTGCATCATTACCATTAATTCTCCCAACAAATATACACATACCTATTACTTTAATAATAAAATATCACATCAAAGTAATGCAACCCCCAGAAGAAATATAACCCAAAAGAAGTATCTGCAGATACTGCAGGCAAACATGGCAATCAGAGACTAGGGGCCACGGGGGCTATAGCGTCCAGCCTAGGAGTACACCAGTTTTAATATAAATCAAATGGGATTCTGCTGACGACCCCAGCAACCATCAACAACTACTGGCGAAGGCGCAAAATTCAATTATACACCGACGTGCCCCCATTGTAAGCAATGTAAGCATTGCATACATGTATGGCATCCCTTTCATGTAGTCACAAGCCTTGGTCCCAGCATACCAAGTCTGGTGAATGCTGTCATGGCGGCGTCTGCCGACATTAGCCACGTTTCTGTATTGTAAACACTATCTGGCCACTGTTTATTTGGAACACCAGCGTCGTACCCTACGTAAAGTAAGTCCATGACAAATGTCCTCACCATTAGTGCGATGGGCTGTCTGCTGTTTAACCACAGCACCAGCACAACAGCATACGCCTAACGCTGTACAGTAATGTCGCACAAACATCTTACCTTAAGCAAGTGCTGCACATGTCTCCTTAGTACAATAACAGTCTCATAAATATGTTCTTACCACGAGACCGTTAATAAATATCATTGTCCCATTGCCGGTCTTACAAATGTCTCCTCAACCATTAAGACTGTGGAAGTGTGGAATGAATACATCCTCACCTCGAGGGCTACTGAATGAAAGTAGCCATACGATAGGGACCATCGCATCAGTATCTCTTCTATGACAGAAACCGTCTAATAAGCTTACTTACCACGAGGACGATGGGGGTGATGAAATTCCAGCAGACGCGCCACCAGAGACCGATTGGCTTCTGTACCATGAACTCCATATCACGGGACAGCTGGCCAGGACCTGTACACAGAATATGCTGCCGTCATTTAATGGAAAATCAAATAGCCTTTTACCATAAAATATAATCATGATTGATACCAAAATTATATTGAGCACCAACATGTGTTTTAAAAAGGGTATTTCAAGTGGTTGATTGGCTTGGTTTCGGACGGCGACATATTAAATGTTCTGGAATCATTTTAACATGTAATATATTTTTTTACAAATTGTCAACATAGACGGATATATACTCCCTATATTGTAATGCCCTCATGCCAAATTTATCTAAATCAATAATTACTCACGAAATTAATTATAAATTTGGTGGATTAGTTCACTTTCCACGACGGATGATTAAGTGCATGCGATTCGCTGAGAGAAAATTCAACGAGAGTAGGATTCAACGTTGAACAGATAAATTTAAAGTGTCGGATGTCACGTTTCCAATAATGGAGCAAAAACACTGATCAAAATCTTCGAAAGAAATGGATGTACCAACTATCAATGTACATCTTTTTTATTTTAATTAAGGTACAACGAGCGAGCGATACGCGCTCATTATTTCATTATTACGAGCGAGCGTTTCGCGCTCGCTCGTAACAATGCAATTAATACAATTATATTACAACTAAACTGAATTGGTGCAAGATCTAACAAATTGTTACAAAAATAAAAAGGTAATTTCATGTATTATTCTCGAACGTCGAGCACAGCCAGGTACTTCGCAGGCCACAATCAGCATAAGCTTTGTCCAGCAGGGTGATAAGGGATGTTCTCCCGCATTAATAGCGGCATAGTTACACTGGACTTAGCATAAACAGTTATTTGAACTGGGTGGGTGTAAGTAGCTGGGTGGAGATTGATAACTGGATTATCTTGAGACTTGAATAATATTTGCTCTGTTCGTTTTGATGTCATGCTCCTTGTTTAACAATCAAGCTATTTAATGTTGGACATGTGTTGACACAATATTTTGCATAAGAACGTGTAGGTACACTGAACGAACTGGTGTTGCTGAACACTCTATAATATTTCATTTTATTTCATAACTAAAGAGGCAATTAGGAATAGCTCATCGTCTATGTTTGCATGCAAGATAATTTAAAATGCATGCATTTATAATTAATACATGCTACACGAAGTGGAACAAATGTGGCCGATTCAGGCGTTTCGGCGGCAAATGTGGCCGATGTGGCCGATTCGCTAAAGCACGTACAATGCAATGAAATACTTTGATGAAAAGCTTCCAGTCCTAACAAGATTACACCTTTTATGTTTACACGAAGCCATGTCATCGCATTAAGTCCATGTCATCGTATGATACACGAACTTGGCACGAAACCTGACATACATATAACTAGTATGCTATTATGCAACTATTGTATCATGCTATTATGCTATTGTGCTATTATGTTATTATGCTATTATGCTATTATGATATCATACTATATGACTAAGAAGGATATAGCTATCTACAACTAGAGACCAGTATTGCAATCGAGCATTAGGGGAGTGTGGCGTGACTAGCTACAGGCCAAAAGGGCATGTTGAAGCAACGTTAATAACTTATAATTCCCACCATTAGATGTCACCACACTCGAGCCTCAATCAGCTGGCGCACGAAGCTGGCAACGGTCCATTTTCCAGCCCCGTCGGAGGAAGCATGTGGCCGTCGTGGAAAACCGTCAGTTTTTTGGGTCAAAACTAAGTTTTTCGCACATTTTAAATTCCCAGAACTGTGGTCATGCCAGATGACACCACCGTTTTATATTTGGATAATTGTAAAATCTTCACATTAAGGTCTTTAAAAATCACTTCATTTATCTTCCAAAGCCATCATTTTAGCGGCAATCTCGAAAATGTTCCAGTCACTGCCAGTAGGTAATGACTAAAGCAAATTGTTTCTGGATGTATCAAGTTTCCCCGTGATGTGTAACTTGTGTTTCCATCATCAAGTAATGACAGGAATCAAGTTTCAAGCGCGATGTCTGTCATCGCTGGATGTGTGAATCTTGCTCATACGCCGAAAAGATGGTTATATAGCGACTTCTGCCACGAAATGTGTTGCGCTTGCCCAGATCACGTTTGACGTTTTCAGGTTTTGCGGCGAGAGTTTTGCCGTAAAAAGATTTTGTTGGTAAACTGTCATTCTGTGTAGCCATTCATAGTTTGTATGTTGAAATAGTAACTTCGTTATCAATGATCATGCCATCATAAGTTCTATAGTGTTTGAAACAGCCATAGTTTTTTTGCAGAGTTAAATTTAACTGCATAACAACTAACTCCACGCAGGGCAACAACTTGTCCCCAAAAAGAAGCATGCTGAAATTTTGGCTTTGGCCATAGATGTCCATGGCAATGGATACCTGGATCGGCCACTCTCCCCCGCGACCGAACCAACGACAGAAAGTAAAACTCGTGGTTGGGCCGCCGTGGTCACCGCCGTGGTCATAATAAAATTGTCTTCATCTTGTTAACTCGAGGAAAAAAGTGGTAAGGGTAACGCAAATAGCTAACTGAAGTCATGATACACTCATTTATGTATTGTTTTCTCGCTGAAACTGCTTGTCTTAAAGGAAAATATCATGTTTCTTATGATGGGGAAACGACATAGCCCATTTAAAGGGACTATCCCACCTTTATGAAAGTTGTCCGATGTATCTCAAATGTTGCAAAAATATGGAGTAAATGATGCTGAACACGAATATGGCATTTGATTTTCACTAACAGCCCTCGATTTTATGAAAAAAAACAAGTTTTAATTTTGAGACTGACTACGTCATACACAAAAACGTTGAATTACAATGCTGCCAAATCATGGCAGTAAGTTAGTGCAAGACAATTCTGACGCTTAAAAGACCAGTAAGACGCCGTAGTTAGCGATAAACGAGCGAGCGCAACCGAAATGTATGATGAATTTAAACACGATGGTGTAGGTATTTTTCGAAATACAAAAAGAGTGTGCACGTGCAGCGGTACACCACCACTGACTTTTTGGAAAAGCGTCAGTTGAGTTGTCTCTAACAAAACATCAACTTTGTACGCACGTGCCCAGGCAAACCACCCCTGACTTTTGGAAAAGCATCAGGTGAGAGGTCTCTATTCAGATACCACACAAGCGGCTGAGCCGTTTCTTAGATATAGAATACGGGTGTGCACGTGCGCACGTGCAGAGTCATCCCACCCCTGACTTATGGAAAAGTGGCATCTTAGGTGTCCCTAATACACACCAAATTTGAACACAATCGGCTCAGCAGTTCC
>JARBER010164453.1:0-10017 GCA_030265075.1 Balanus glandula
CCGGCCCAGCCCGGCCCGGCCCGACCCGATCCGGCCCACCCCGGCCGTGTTCGTTAGTGCTAGTCATTAGCAGGCTGGGAGCGCAGCCCAACCAACCGACCGACCGACCGGGCCCGGCGGCACTCTCACGGTGACGAGTCACTGCGCTGTGCGCACAAAGCCGCCGCAGAGCAGAATGGTTACACCCCTCTGCCCCAAACCTATTGTGGATTATTTCAGACTGCTGTGGACGTCAGCTCCACATTCAATCTGTGTCAACTCAAACTGACAGAGCATGATTTAAGCAAACATCGCATTTTTTTCCCGGTTGAGCCAAAAGGCTATTTGCCGGGTGGTAAAAGTTACCTCTGGAACTTAAGCCAGGAACAAAGTTACGTTGCAAAAATCGCAGCGTGTTAGTCTGACCTAACTCAACTAAATGTGCCATGCCGTGACATGTACCGGCGTTGCGTGAGATCACCAACAAGATTCCTGGTAAACAATTTTCAATTGTAGGTAGGCACTTCTAGTGCTTCCTTTTCCCTTCCCATTCTCTTCCCCGCTGAAAAACCTTCCGCTGATGTCCTAGCCCCTTTCTCCCACTACCACTCAACTACTAACTTTTTGCTGACGCCAGCCCCACTCAACAACTTCTTGATAAAGGCAGCCAACTTGGCTCCCCGGGACCTCCCCAAGCCGGTTCTACAGACGTGGCGGAGCTAATGTTTTCAGCGGAAACGATTTTCTGAGCTCAGTTTCGAGATCTGTGCTATCGATTATCGATAACATATAAATAAATACGCATCTTTTGCGTGTTTGCACAAGCTATAAGATAAGATATTAAAAACTCCCAGATGTAGTGAGTTTACAACCATGTATGCGCGCTGTTTGTGCAACAAGATACGATTTGGAGTTAGGTATGTTGTTGCTGAATCATGTAACTTTTTATTTGTGTCATACAAATGAAACAAAACAAAAACACAATAAAATCTTCCAAATAAATCGTCTGTCAACCGATATTTTATCCGCAGCAATCAAACAGGAAATTATGTTTCAGCACGCAATGAATGTTAATTCTGCTAGGACTCATTATACGCACCGCTCATCTGCATAGGTATTCGTGAATTGTGGCCAATATTACGTATTGATAGGAAAACCTACGCATTGATAACCATATAAGTGACTAATACTACGCTCTGACGTATAATCATACAATACGTCGTTGTCCGTTGACGGCTCCAGACAGGAAAAAAGTCATATTCATGAATATTGATCAGTGGCGGTGGAAGGTACTTAAGTATAGGGGGCAAAGCGAATGTGAATGGAACGCTTTAATGCAAATAAATAAAACAAAAATGAATATTTTGTCAAATCCAACGAAGCAGCTGTCCCTGTTGCCCCAACCTTTCGCCGCTCGTGATATTGAGTATCACCATGCTGCACGGTCTGAAGGTTTGTCAGCTTTATGTAACCAGCCAACACGTAAGCTTAGCAGTAACTGTAGCTATATACATTGGCTCTTATACTAAAGCACGTTTGTATACAAGCTGCACCTGCGATTATTTGTTGTTTCACATGTTACGTCAGTTGACAATTATGATGAGATAATCTAGCATGCATATCAGTTCGGATGCAGAATGCGAACCGACTTAACAAACCCAGTTGTAGGAAGCCGTTAAGGTATAATTTATGATTCATCAGGATTGCAGTGTATTTTTGTTATCAACTACCATAATTTCATCGGCATCATCTTGCTCCAGGCAGGAACAGACAAAACAAGCACATTCTTAAGCCAAACATGCTCATTGCCAGCCTGTTCTTAACGCCTATTTTTTACGATGACGCGAAGAGCATATGACACATATCACATATGAACGAGCATATCACATTTAATGAACATTTTGACTAAATATCTTTCAGATGAGACAGCAACTCATTCATTGTTTAAAATCCCAAAACATTGTATCTATCAGAATATCATTGTTGTTTTTTATATCACTGATACAATCAGAGCAACGGCCGTTTCCGCTACAAGGGTCACTAATTAGGCATCTTCCCCTATTGTGAGCTGTTAAATCGAAGAAACGATCTTTGACAACCGCACTATTTTCAGATAACCCGACACTCGAATTTTCTGTACCATTATTAAGACAGCAGGCTCTCAACAGAAACATCCACCACTGCAGAGCTAACATATCACTGATACAAAATCAGGACCGGCAGCCCCACTGACGTCCCCTCACACCAAACATGCGCGCGCATCACTCACCCGCTGTATTGCCGACTCGAGGGACTCGCCATTTTTGACCTGCTCTTCTGTGAGCTGGTACTCATTCTTGCAGACGTCGGAGAGAAATGAGTCTGGTGAGTCGGCGCGCTGGGGCCGCACCACGTACTGCTGAACGGCTACCACCTGAGGAGAGCGGAGGGACTCGTTACAGCCGGTATTCACCTGCGGACATTCACGCACCAGAGACCAGACGACAGAAAAGTTCAGCTGTCGTCGTCCGTCGATAGCGTTACTGTCGCTAACAACGACACATGGTCCAGGGGAGGACACTGCTAAATAATAAGTAAGGTCAAAGTTACCATGTCAAAGTGAAAGGTATTTCGAACAGTATGTGCTAAATGAACATAACACTTTATTATAAATTTATATAGGTACGTGCACACGCCAGCTTTCGTGGTACCAAACGAATATAATCTCATATACTTTGGGCACTTTGCCGGCACGACTTCAGCATTTTGTAAGATTTCCTTAGAATAATCAAAACGTCAGTTGACCTTGGTTGTAAAGCTCGAAAGGTCACAGATTCGTTCTGCATGATATAAGTCAGTTTCATTAATTTTCTCGAGGCACGTTTTCGTGATCATGTTTTGTGTGACAAACAGGAAAACACGAACAAAAAAACTGCATAACTAGCTTCTGCATGCATGACATGAATATCATATTAGCTCCGGCAATTGACATATTATCTCACCAGCTGATGACTCAATATGCTGGCATCATCAGCTACCTAGGTCGAATTCACCGTCGAATGACGGCTTCGGGGTGTTTTTCCTCTCCACCGGCTATCGCTGCTAGAGGCTGAACCCGGCGGCGACATGTCATTCTCGCCGGGCACACGGCGTCCCTCCGGACAGGCGCCCTGATATGCATCGCCGCCCCGTCCCCGCTGCTATTTAAATTCCTTCTCAGGCCCATTATTTGCGCGTGCGGCCGGACGAGTCCACTGGGGCAGGTGAGGGGAGGCAGTACGCGGAATGCCGTAAAGACGCCGGCGGCGGGGCGGCGGCGGCCATGGCTGCTTGGTAGGCGATCGCCTTGGGTAGGTGCAGGCCAAACAGGAGGGAACGCACCGGCGCCGCCTGCTGCCGCCGTCTCGCCTGACAACAACACTGACGCCGACAGCAGAAACTGCTGTCCCAGCATTCCTACTTCTACTAGCATTTTTTTCTAACGCTAGACAAGATCTGCGAAAGCATCTATAGATATGCGACAATAGATATGCGACAAATATATTGCCTTAATATTACTGGCTGGTTATAAGCTTTTGAGAAAACCAAAGCGCTTCAAAATACAAGTAAGTATATGCTGTATAAATTGATTCGTGTCGCTTTGAAGAGACTATATGTGTTACGATGAAATAAACCGCCCGCCATCACCACACTTCTTGAATTTTGTTCATATTATCTAAGTTAACCATACGATCCTATATAATTTATGCAAATAAATGACCAAATCTAACGGCTCACTGAATTTCAGCACTTCATTATTGGCTCATGCACAACTATACATATTACTATAACTATTACCTAACGACTGCTATGCACATAACGCAAGTCCGTCAGCACTATGCCTCACAAAGGCAATCTTGAATATGCATAATGACAGAATAAATAATGTTTAAAACTTTAAAAAAATCGTTTGGAAACGTGGTATCTTAATGACATTTATAATTTGGCATTATCTGGTAGTGATTTATGGAAGCTGGAAAATTTATCATTATTTAGAAATATAGAAAATTATATAGAAAAATTATCTGGATTTAATATATCCATTAATTTGTACCGGTTCGAAATGAATATTTACACTATAACAGTCCAGCAGTCATTTCTCGATATAGTGAAGGCTAGCGGTGTCAAGCGGAGTACAACTCTTCGAAGATCCGAAAACACTCTAACTCTAGTTCGGATTTCGATCGGAATAGCCTCAATTTGTTTGGATGATTTTTAGATCAAGAAACAGATCACAAAGTACAAACCACGCATTTCCCAACTTTGATTGTTTTTTTACACCTTACAGGCAGCTGCAAAGAAATTCCCTTCACATCAAACTTTTATATGACTGTCTTAAACACTTCACTTGAGCTTTTTTCTGTGATCACAATTTTTTAGCTGTTGGTCTGCATAAATGACTTAAATGGTAATCAAGTTTTTTTTTAAATGGGCTATTTTGGGACATCTTAGACTCTGGGACAATTTCGGTCAACATTGTCGGATTAGTTTGGACTGGGAATCGGACATGATTTTGAAATTTTCCGAATATCACACCACTGGTGAAGGCGATATATTCAATATTATCAATACTGTTAGTTGGATGAGACAAATTGCTTAAGACGTAAAGTACTTAACGTATAGTAGGCGACACTGTGTACTGTAGAGTGTGAAACCACACTTTACGGTGCTCCACGGTAGAGCCAGGAAGATACATCCCGTAAGTTATTGAAGATTAAAACATTTCAAGTTTAACTAATCCGTTGAATCCATCTGAGAATCTGCACTTACGCTGTTTCATGTCTGTTAAAATTGCTCCTCAGCTTCGTTTCAAATGTAGGAGCTCATGACGTTTTAAGTAACTACCAAAATGCTAATAACGCATCCCACAAGGCACCAGCACTCCCATGGTCGCATGAAATTCAGCAGATAAGCGCATCAGAAGTTCCGGGAATCCATCACCGTATTGGCTGGAAATTCCTACTCTGATCTCAAAAGCCATCCGGCGGCGTCCATTTGACACCGGACTGGATTACTTCACCGGCTGACGGGTGGGGGAGGGAACGCGTCTAATCGCGGGGAGGGGGTGCGTCTGATCGCAGGGAGACCGCGTCTGATCGCGGGGAGGGGGCGCGTCTGATCGCGGGGAGACGGCGGCTGATCGCGGGGAGACTGCGTCGGCCGGCGCCGGTTGGCGGCTGGTGTTAGTGTGTTGTGCGCGCCGCGGGGCCGTGCAGTCGCCGGCGGCGCTGGAGTCGCCGCTGGCCGGTAATGGGCGGGCCGGGCGGCGGTTAGGGGCCTGTGCCGCACTGCAGTCGCCAGCCGGCGCCGTGGGAAGTCTCCGGCCCATCCAGGCGGAGGGGAGGGGGGGGGGAGGGGTGGCTCGTCGCCAGGCGGATGGCCACTGGCCAGTGGGCGGTTCACTGAGTTTACCGGCAGTTTCAGGCTCGCACGAGTTTCGATGGCTCTGAGGAGAGCCGCAGCGACACGACTTTCCCAGAGACTCAGAGCGAGCGTGCGAGTGCGGTTGCACCGGACATCATCAGCGCGCATCCAGCCCGGCGACACTTGTCATCGTATCGCTGACGCCGGCTCAGCCGGGCGAATCCTGCTTCCGGTCGGTAGCGCTGGCGCAAACGTGTGCGGCGTTCTCACAGGTGTTTATCGCGTTCAAACACATGTGTTGACACAGGCATCGGGCGCGGGAGGCGGCGGCGGTGACAGCGGCGGTGCGGTGTCTCTCGGCCGCTCCATGCCGGGCCGTCCGGCCAGCCCTGCTCGGCCGCTTCCAGCGAGCCTCCCGCTCAAGGTCATCCCGCCTTCTGGCTGGCGGCTGCAGCTGCGGCTGCGGTGGCGGAGCCGGGCCGGCCCGACTCCTGCCGCGCCGCCGGCAGCGCTGAGCCGGCCCGGCTATCGGCGCCGGCTGTAAAGATTTGCCGGCTCGCTCGCGGTCGACGTCGGCCGATGTGAGAAGTGAACAGTTGGCCGCCGTGTCGGCAAGTGTGCGCCGCCGGCACATGTGGCTCCGGGTGAGGACAGCGGGGAGGTGGAGCTCGGAGTGGTGACGCGGACCGGCACGCTACCGGGTGACGGTGTCAGCGCCAGGGGTCACCAGTCGGTGGTGTCAACATGCAGTGCCCGAGGCAGCCGCTGGTAAACAGGCACTGGTGTGCAAAGGGCAACGTGCATGATATGGGCGTTTGGAGCGGAGGATGTAAGGCTTGTTAACGTCACCCCGAAGTGCAATAAAAACTACCCTGGCTTGTGCAATCCTGTAGCACCAGCATTGACTCAAACAACTGAGTAATACTAAACAGTAGGTATTGTGTGGTGTAGAGCTGGCGAGTCTGCTGGTCGTTAAATACCACGAAGTAGTCCTTGCTTCAGCTCACCTTGTTATTTACGACATCTAGGACCAGGTAGATGAGCAAGACGACCTCTTCCTCGTCGGAGCCCAGCTGTGGGCCGTCTTGACCGGCGGTCACCGCGTGTGATATCACTAGGTACACCGACATGGTCCGGGCCGGTGCTCTGCACACACAAACACACACGCGAGTGGTGCTCAGCAAGCCCACTGTCCGCCGCCCGGCCCGACCCGGCACCCGCAGCCAGCACCGGCACCTGGCCGCGCTCAGACGCCGCCCCGGATTGGTCCGTACCTGGCAGCGCGGATGTGTCGCGCGATCCCATTGGTCGGGCGCGCCCGGTCGCACGGCGATTGGCGCTCACCTGCCAGGAACGTGGCCCGGAGGACCTGTTGATTGCGATCGCTGATGGGGGCCGGACAATTACGCGTGTGCAAGTGTTTCAGCCCAGAGTCGGACGAAGGACGGACAAAGGGAGGGGGAAGGGGCAAGCTGGAGGACGCCGCTTGCACTGTCCACGTGGCACACGCCTCGCACCGTCTGCAGACGCCATTTTGAATTAGCCCCGCCGGCAAAAACCGGCTCGTGATACGGAGACAGGTTTCCATGCCGGCGGCCGCAAAACTAGTTTTCTCGCTTTGCGCCGGTAAAAAGTCTGAGAGCGAGCCGGTCAGGAAAACGCTGCGGCTAGGAGTGACGGGAGTGCAGGCGAGCCGAGCCACACGGCCGAGAGAAACCCCCATCGAGACGCGGCTGATCGGCAGTACCGAGAACCGAGGGGGCTGAGCCGGGACGACAGGGCTTACAGGAGTCACGGCGGGCTGCCAGGCGGGCATATGTGACGTGGCATGGTCACAGTGGTGCGGCTGGTCTAACCTAATCGTCCCGACGTCTACTAATCGACTAATAGTGGTAGACGATTAGTAGAGGGAATATGCATCCAATGTCCGAAAATATGTCATCCAATGTCCGAAAATATGTCATCCAATCAGTTTCCAAAAGTATGTATCCAATGTCCGACCGATATACAAAGCTTTAGTGTCAGTCTAAAACTGTTCGTAAATAATTGTTTGTCTAAAATTTGTCCGAAAGTGGGACTGTTTTGTATGGAATGTTAGACACCAAGTGCATCATCATTACTAATATATACAACAACAACAAAACGTAGGAATGACTAAAAAATATTTTCGCGGAAGTAATCATTGGGCATTGAAGGTCCGAAAGCAGCTGAAGAAATGCGTTTACGTCCGTTCGGGTTCCAAATCAGGCTTGCGACAAATACGAACAATTTGGACAGTTGTTCTGATTGACGCCACTTTAGGAGGATGATTCAACATGGCCTTGATGGAGATCGATTCCCTAAGATTCAAAAGATTGACTTAACAGACAATAGTCAGAGTTAATTACAACTATTGTTTATTGCAATCTTATTTACGACTATCTGTACAGGGTAATTACAACGATAAACAGTAACGCCTACGCAAAATGTGAACAGACGTTAAAAAAACGTAGTCAACTGTCATTCAATGTCTTTTTCAAGGGACTCTGTCTCTCTACTGTACAATTTGATATGTCACAGAGCAGTTACACCTGAAACTGAATCTGAAATTCGTTTTCCGAAATTCGCACCCAGTCGCCCAATATCTTAGTTTTAAGTTGGATTTGATGCCCCTCAAATATGGTTGAAAAATTCGCCACTACTTTTGTGACTCTGTCATTCGTCGCTTACTTCTAATTAAATACTTGTAATAATCTTATCGATGAATGTAAGACTACACGGAGAGAAAAATTTACTCTCATAGCTGGGGCTCTCACGTCCAAAACATAGTACCTAAATTGGAGTAAGTGTATTCGGGGACAATTTACCCTTATCTTTGAAGTTTTGAAACCATTGATGTTGTTTCAAAACTCTGATGTATGACACATGCTACTTTTATGACTCCGCCTTTATTGTTTACGCCGGTTTGAAGAGTTGTATTACACTTATGAATACTTTTGGGACTCCGCCTTTCGCCGTTTGCTCCGGATTGAAGAGTCGTAATACTCTTATCGATAAGAGTACCACAACTCTTCAATCCGGAGTAAACGACGAAACTGAAAGACGGAGTCACGAAAGTACATTGCACCAGATATTAAGAGTTTTTAAACATTAATAGTTTCAAAGGTGCAAAAATATGGATAGTTATCCCCGAAACTCCAACGCGTGGAGTTTACTTTCTCAGACATAGGTACTGTATTTTGGACGTCAGAACCCCAGTTATGAGAGTACAAACTCAAGAAGAGAGTAAACTATTCTCCCCGTGTTGCAGGATTTTCTATAACAGTGAGCGAAGGTCAGTGGGATTTCCTATGCTTCACACTATAAGTCAATGCGTAAAATGAAAACACTAAAAAACTCATTGAAAAATTGAAAAATTTGACCAGTTTTCACTACATCCACCACTCTTATACCAAAATTGAGTTCGCAGTTTTTTGAAGTCTGGTAATATCAGGGCTTCATTACAGCATGACTGCCGTCATTTATAGCCGGTGTCTATCACGACGACCCGAGGCAGGAGCACCGAACAACTTAAGACCTGCGGGGGCGATGCCTAGGGCTGTAGAGATCTCTATATATGAGTATGCAGGGGTTCAGTCTGGAGAAGGCCCAGTGCAGAGGCCGGACCCAGTAATACTGTACAATAGGGCCCAGGGTAAATCGAACCGACGTTGTTGACGTTGTTGACCAAGGGCGTCAACGAACAAATTCTGAAGAGGAAAACAATATTTTCAAAGTTGTGATGCTTGCGGATGAGACGAAATAGCGTTTTTTTGTTCTTTTTAGGCCGGCATAGAACCCTTTCGGATTGAGAGGGGCCATGGCGACCGGCATTTTAGATAGGCATGCATGGCGAGGGCATTTTTTTACAGGCATTGTACACGATAAGGTCTTACAACTACGTTTTAAATCAGACCAGGGATCCTCAGGCCGACAGACGCTCAGAACCTCTGCCCCACAGTTCCCCTTCAGACCGACCAAGGGCCTGAAATATAATCTGACCGAAACCACCATACAGCCTAGTGGGGAGGGTAGCTATGCCGCTTAATGGCTCCGTTTAATATATCTATTCCTTTTTGCAGCAGATTCTGCCCCGCTGTTTTTTTCCTCTCACTTGGCAGGGGAACTTTTAAATATAGGTACTTTGCTTTACTTAATATCGTGAATTGCACGTCAGGTATTATATAAAAATTTGATTGTGCTTTTGATAAGATGGCCTGTTGATAGCGCCGAGTGAGGATTTAAATTATGACACACCGTGCTGAGACGGGCCAACACGATGACCCTGCAAGGCGACGGATATCGTGGAGACCCGGGACAGAACGGGAACCGATAGGTCCTCAGACCGACGGTGTTAGCCCGAATGACTCGTATAAATATTATTATCTATCATCGGCTTGCTCTGCTGCCACGAATAATTTCGAGTAGTGCTGTGCCGTAATAGCTCAGAATAACGGCTTGCCGTTTACGATAGCGTGCTGCACAACACAAAACGCCTAAACGCAGGCGATACTGTGCCGCGCAGCACAAAGGACATGATCCCAGGCGATGCTGTGCCATGCAAGATTACTTTACTAATAAGGTTTACCCATTAGGGGGAAACGGGAGCCAGCGTGACGGCACGCAGCGGTTGGTAGC
>JARBER010164464.1:0-10017 GCA_030265075.1 Balanus glandula
GCTACCTTGCTCTCATACTTTGGAGATGTCGACTGGGTCGGGTGGCTCATCACTTTCCGATTTCCTGATGACATTCCAATGCATAGCGTAAAGATGGCCGTCCACCGCACGGCGCCTATACGCCTAGCGGTCGTATTTAATGCGAGAGCCTTTGAGAAGTCGGACGATTTACGCTTAATCGCGTTCACCGAGTTCCCCATAGACTCCCATGTTAAATTATGCCTCTAGGCGATTATGCAACTGCAGTGGACGGCCACCTCAACACTTTCTATTACTCCGTACGAACTATCCCTGCTGACGGCTCGGTTACGACTGTTGCTCTGTGCTCTGGTTACAGCCACTATCAGGGAGTCGGGACCGGAGAAGTGTAAGTACCGCGGCCGAGAGTACTCGAACGGCGACCCGGTACCGGACGCCAGCCAGCTCGACCCGTGCAAGCGCAGCTGCCAGTGCATCAGCACGCCGGGAGATGGCGCGCGCATCGACTGTGCCGAGGTGGACTGTCCGGCCAGCGTGTGGAACCAGATCTCTGCCGGCTGCCTGCCGCTCTATCTGCCCGACCGCTGCTGTCCCGTCAGCGTCAAATGCCGTACGTACGAGACATAGTGACATCATGTCCTACAAAGACCTTCAACAATCGAGCTGTGGCTCTCGTGACCTCCGTCAGTAGTCGTTTTCACGATGAGCTTTTCGTCGGGGCGAATGGGGCGAATAGTGTAATCGGGTAAATGGGGTAATCGGGGCGTTTTGGGGTTTTGTTGGCCTAGCCCGTAAGAAAATGCACGTTCAAAGCGGTTTTTGGCAACCGTTGAATTAGGTAAGACTTGAGAGTCATATTTTTACTTTTCTTCAGGTTGTTGAAGTATGGATGTAGTTTTTTCAGAGTAATCAAGAGGATTATAACTTATTTAAAGCACAATGGCATGTTTTAGGAGGAATTGGATGAACTCACTACTCACTTGCTAGATTTGTGCATTCAAATGAATGGAATTTGATAAAGATCTAAGAGGAAATATTGCAGTCTAAGCTCATGACTGATATTCTTAGGTATCAGTTAACCCGCCAGTCACTGGGGTATTTTCTATAACACGAGTCACTGGGGGGGGGGGGGCAATATATTGCCCCTTCTCGTATCTCTGTAAACATTTGAGCTAGCGACCTGATTCAAATGGCAATAGATAGCCCTCTAAAATTTATAGACAAAAATATTTGTGTTGACCTCGAGGTCACCGATGACGTCACAGGTCAAATCAAGTAAAACAAATCTCGTTTTTTATGAGACTCAAGATACGTCAATGATTTGGCAATCCAAAAGCTTAAATACATAAACTTTTTGTTGAACAATGCTTAGAATACCTAAACACATCGTGTGCAGGACAATTTGACCTCAATCCAAGCGAGGTCAAGTCAGGTCACAAGGTTAAATTTATATTTAATTGTTTTCATGTAACAAAGTACATGTTTCTGGGCTGAAACTATACCTGGAACACAAATATGGGCTTCAAAACATTGTAAAACGCAACGCAACAGCCACTGTCAGCATGTCAAGCTGGGTCAAGAGGTCAAATATGTGTCTTAGGTCATTGACCCTGGTTGACCTGTCCTGACCTCATATAGCATGGCAAGGCATCAGGATGCAAGCCAATATTATTTTGGGTGGTGAATTCGAGTTCAGCGTCCACTTTCACCTATAGAATCCACAAAATTATCGATTTGGAGCATTGTTCAATTTTCGTTCATGTCGCCAGGTCATGACCTGACCTCAGGTCATTGCTGTTTGGTCACATACTGTTTTAACTTGGCATGAGTGTTATCACATAAGTACTACATACACATATATGACATTTATAAGTACCAACGTCTCACAAATATCGACTCAATAGACAGCCAAACCTGAAAAAGGCCTAAAACTGACCTGACCTCAGGTCATTGACCTGGATGTTTTCGAAAAATTTGAAATTAACAAATACTAGGAACCATCAAGTACTATTACTCCTGCAAGTAACATCGATCTAGTTCAAGCGGTCTCTGACATATCGGACGGAGAACTTTCGAACCATAGGTCAATTTTGTGACGTCACAGGTCATGATCTATGATGACCTTTACCTCAAAAATGCTGTCAAAGAAGGCTTATACTATTTGTGGCAGGTACCGAAAGCTTCAAGGCTCTGCGCTGAGTGGTTAGTCTGCCTTCGTCAAAAAACCAAAGTGGGGGCAATATATTGCCCCCCTCGTGACTCGCGGGTTAGTAAAGTTTTAACAGATACCAAAGACCACTTGGAAATGCGTGTTTTGGAAATTAGACTAGCAAAACCTACAAAATCCATCGATTACCCCATTTAGCCCAATTACCCCGTTCGGCCCATTCGCCCCGAATAAAATTGTATCGTGAAAACGGCTTAAATGACTTATAATCGGTAATGCAATCGAGCAATACCTTGGGCTCAAAATCGAACAATATCGCTATTTAGATTTGGTACGCTAAATCGGCGTAGAACTCGTGATTATTGCTTTCTTTTGACCAATCCTATCTTTTAACTGTAACCAATCTAGTCCTTTTTCCAGAAAATGCTGAGGAACGTAGTTAAAGACAAATAACTTCATTTAGCATTTTATCTTCATATTTAAGAAAAAATCATTTTTCTTTGATTTTTTTTATAAAGCTTTGATTATTTAAGCCGTTTTTTAAGTAAAACTTAAGTGTTTTAAAATTAAATACACACATTGTTATATAAAACGTGCATGGTAATTTGGTTGTGTATGATGCTCAATCAAGTTATGCTATAAAGAAGTATTCATAACAGAATTAGTTTAATTAAAAACCACGGCATTCTTTGCATTGAGTTTCTTGGTTTCATTTTCGAAACGTCGAGTAGTAGAGCTGGCAGATCTAAGCTCATGTTTACTAATGTCGCCGTACGGTCAAAGTGCAGTCGCCGGTTTCACAACAACATAATAACCAATATCAACAGCACAGTGGTTTCAAGTTGAATACGCTTACAGGTATTAACCACATCCTGAACAAGGTGGTTTAAATATATGCATTAGGAAAACGTCATACCCAGTCATAGGGAGCACATGATCACTGAGCAATGCACATCGAACATGCATCTCGAACGTCTCCATGTCTGCAGCTAACCCACGTCCTTGTTACCCTGTCAGCCTCCGCCAGGAATAAGCGGTCCACCGACGTCAGCCTGTCCAACCAGACGGCCACGTGTCTGCTGGATGGCCAGGTGTACGGCGAGGGGGACAGGGTGCCGACCCTCAGCCGTGACCCGTGCTACCACTGCGTCTGCAGCGGTGTGTCGGGCCGCCCGGACGGGCTCGACTGTCGACGCCTGGAGTGCCCCTACATCGACGCCGAGTGAGTGGCCGAAAGTGGTCGGCGTCTGCACTAGGGCTGGGTCAGCTCGTAGTGCTGACGTGATGGAACAGGTCAATACTGTCGGTAAATGCTGCTGGTTTTAGATGTTGGGTGGAGACTTTCACTGCCGTTTAACTCGTATCCAAGCCGGCAGTCGTCCAAGTTGATGTGTTAAGATTATTAACAGGTACTCCTTTCTAGACGCGTCATAAGTAAAACGGCAGCCTGGACGCGTCCAAGATCTGAGGACACGTCCAAGTTCATCCAGGCTCTGCGCCCATGTCCAAGCTTATCCAGACGCATCTAATCTTGGTGGACGGAAATGAGTCTTCGTCCATAGCTTTCGTCGCCGTGTCTCTTAAATATTCATATAATTTGTCTATATCCACAGAATGGTGGTGCGCGGATGTGCTCCAGTTCATAGCTCGGAACAATGCTGTCCCGTCGACTGGAAATGCCGTAAGTTGTGTTACTTGCTAATTGCTATGGCGATTTTACCCGATGTTAACTGCTGGGCCATATTCCCTTTGACAGTTGGAGTGCCTTGAGCATCACATGAGCATGTCCTTAGCGTGGTGTTAAATGTAATTATGAGCGAGCGCTTCGTCCTTCCGCGGTTTATTTGAAAACTCTACGAGCGGCCCATGGCAACGCTTTTGAAAAGCTAATATCTCTGCAAGCACACTTCCGATTGGCAAGCGGTTTTCTTTAGTGAACAGCCCATACAGCCTATCCTGGTCGAGACTAACGCCGACCCATGTGGGTGGCTACCACTGCGCGTGTGACGTGCCGTGTGAGGGGTGGTGAAAAACATTTTCTCACAAAAGCTCCACAACGGTTGAGCCGATTTTGCGTAAATTTAGGGTGCGGTTAGGGACACCTTTGATGCGACTTTTCCTAAAATTAAGCATATGGTGCCTCTGCACGTGCGCATGTGCACACTTCTATTCTATATTTCACTAACGGCTGAGCCGAGTGTGTTCAAATTTAGTATGTGGCTAGGGACCTGTCAGTCGCCGTTTTTTCCGAAAGTAGGGAGTGGGATGCCTCTGCACGTGCATACGTGCACAGTGCACACCCCTATTGTAGGTCTCAATAACGTCTGAGCCGATTGTGTTCAAATTTGGTATGTTTTAGGGACCTGACAGCGGATGCTTTTCCAAAAGTCAGGGATATTTGTTTTGTCTCTGTACGAACGTACGTACGCAAGAGTACCGACTCTCTTTGTATGTGAGAAATTGCTTACCCGACGAAGCTCAAGTTCATCATACATTTCGTTCGCGCTCGCTCGTTCGTCGCCAACCACAGCGTTTTACTAGTTGATTTAATGTAGCTTGGAAGGTTCGCGGTATGTTTCGCAATTGCCATCGCTCCGGTGGATCTGTATTTTGTGACAAGCTGCGTACATACATGTTGCATATTTTAGAGATTGATCAGTTGATAAGGTATAAATGTGTTTCAGCTGAGGACATGCCGCTGCAGAGAAGTCAGCCAACAAATGTAAAACTTACTGGTAAGTCTGATTGGGACACCGATACATATTGGTATGTTCAATGGCTCATATTAGATTCCTTTTTTGACAAGACGACAATCAATAAATCATGCTGTGGTATTATTTGAATGTGGTACTATTTATTTATTGCTGCGGAAAGGAGAGATAAGCATGTTTTGCTTCTATTCACGCCGTTGGTATATTTACTTATTTGTTTAAAAACGTAGGTTATTATGCCAATTTGTAATTTATTCAAAACAAAGCAGATGCATGTATTTCTCATAGTTTCGTTACATTTGAGCTCACTGCCATTCAAAGCTGATGATTATGAAGTTGTTTGCTATTTACCTACTACAACTTACTTTTGTTCATTATTCGTGTGCTTGCATCCCAAAAGAAGTATCTTATTGGTGTGATGCATTCATGATGACATAAACATATAATTATGTCTTCCATTGCGTGTTTCAATGCTTTTCATACGTTTACAACAGTGTTATGTCATGCACGAGACCTTGAGGTAGTCACGCCTAAATCTGTCTCCCCTTCTGATCATACGTGCTACTGAATTCCTTTGTATGCACATGCTTCGGTAGTCAACAACTCGATTATCTGACAATAGATACAGCCATGTGTTAACTTAGCTCACACTGGCTGTTCCAGAGGACGTGTCCTCGGAGCCCACCTGTAAGTTCGGCAGCCAGAGGGTAGTCATCGGGTTCCGGTTGGACGTGAACGACAAGTGCACCGTGTGCGACTGCCTGACGCCACCCAAACTCACCTGCCGCAAACACTTCTGTCCGCAAATCACCCCGCAGTGGAAGCTGCCGCCAGGTAACGGCAGTGATTCAGAGGGATAAAAGAAAACATCGATCATGTCGGTAAAAACATTTAATTCCTGAGCAGAGGTGGGCAGAGACCTGTCACTGCGTTATTTTTAGTTCGTTACTATTTACGATCAGACGATATAAGCCTAAGCGTAGCTTGAAAGGTGATTCTGAAACATGTTAAGTTACTTTTCATGTCATTTTAAGTTAACTTCTTTTTGAGTGATGAAGCTTTTCGGACTTGTTATATTCTTTTTACGAAAACGAACACAATAACGCAAGTAATTATTTTTTATCCAAGACTTCGATACATTTTGTCCGTTACTAAAACAAAGTCCATTCGAATGGCCTTACCTTGCGCTTACGAATGGCCTTTAAACCTTTGCTTCAGTTGATAACACCTAGTTTTTAATGATGTCGCCCTCACCGGGTGCTTTGATGCTGCCAGCTCTATACCTACCAGTAAGCCACGAATCGATTGAAGACAAAATATACCATCTTCTCAGGGGCTTTGATAACACCAGTGTTCGACCCTGATCTCTCCAGGAAACCAAAGCATTGGATGCATCTACCGTGAACGCGGCCCGGACGCCTGCTGTCCTGAGGTGGTCTGTGAAGCCCCCGTAGAGACGCCGCCCGTTCTCAGCCCAGGGTGCGACGGCAAGCAGTGCCATCTACCGGCCGGCCGACAAGGCTGTAGTGCGGTGTACCGGGCGGGAGAGTGCTGTCCGCAGCTGGAGTGCCGCCATCCGCCGGCGAACCAGGACCCCGCAGGTAGGCGCATTCAGCTACATATGCTCCCATTCATACAACCTCGAGATGCGATTATGATAGACACACAAAACGCTGAATTTATCATATGGATTAGTCGATGTTAGGAATTTCGAAGTTTGTCATTAGCCTAGTCTAGGTAAAGGTCATTTAAATTGCTTGCAAGTGATATCGACTATCGTAAGGGTTCCGTTTCAACAAGACCTCATATTTTCTACTAAATGATTTGATGAGTTTGTCAGACGAACGAAAACAAATCTGAGTACTGTGTGTGTGTGTGCTTATTTTCAGATGTGTTGCAGTGTGAGCCGGTGGAGTGCGCCAGTGACTGCCGCGGCGCCCGGGACCAGTACGGCTGTCCGCAGTGTGACTGTGTGTGTGTGCTTATTTTCAGATGTGTTGCAGTGTGAGCCGGTGGGGTGCGCCAGTGACTGCCGCGTCGCCCGGGACCAGTACGGCTGTCCGCAGTGTGATTGCAGCATCACGGACGTCCTCGCTGCGAGGGCGGGGCCGGTCACGTGTGAGCGCCAGTTCTGCCCGGTCGGCTGCCCCAGCCACTACGAGCACGGCTGCATCGTCTGCGACTGTGACAAAGAGAGTCCGCTGAAGAGGATGGCAGCGACACGCGCTCCGACTGGGCCTCCATGCTCGGCTGTCACGTGCCAGTCGCCCTGTGGGTATAGACACGACACCCGTGACGGTTGTACCGTATGTGACTGTCCTCCAACTACGACTCCAACGCCACCGACTCGACTTCCGTGTGTCTCCGTCACGTGCATGCCTCATTGCGGCTACAATAAGAATTCCGACGGTTGTACAGTGTGTGACTGTCCTTCAACTACGACTCCAACGCCAATGACTCGACCTCCGTGCGTCTCCGTTACATGCATGCCTCACTGCAGCTACAAGAGGGACTCTTACGGTTGTACCGTATGTGACTGTCCCCCAACCACGACTCCAATGCCACAAACCCCATCGCCGTGTGTCTCGGTTACATGCATGCCACACTGCGGTTACAAAACGGACTCCAACGGTTGTACTGTGTGTGACTGTCCCCCAACCCCAGGCCCCACGACCCCCGTTCCGTTTTGGCAAGCTCGCTTCAGATGCCCACCTCTGGTCTGTGCCTGTCCTCACCGACCATGGGCGGAGGAAAGCAAACCCCAGCGGCGGTTCCGCAATGGCTGTTTCGAATGCGACTGTCACGCCAGTTTGGAGGACTTGATGCCCCTCGAAAATGGACGCGAGGGGTTTCTGGATATGCCGCTGCCCATGTTTTGAAAGTGCGTTGCTTTGCTGGAATTGTTGGTGGCGTATAAGAGAGCACTTGGTAGAAGGGGTTTTCACAAACTCACTCCTTTCAGTGGAGCTTACTAGTGTCATATTTTGACGCGATATGGTCAGCTGTATTATCTGCACATGTGCGATGGTTAGTCTGGCACGTGACAAAGCATCCTTCACATGATATCGATGACGTGTCAGAATTTTGCCACCGAACGTATTGTATATTCGTGACGTGCGTATGACAGTCATTATTACATGTCTGTATCGCCCATACGCGCCCATCCAGTGGCGGACTGCGCTCCGAGATAAAGTCTCCGTTGCTAACCGCGCGGCCAGTCACATGTGTCCTCAGTCGTCCCCTCCCCGGGGGCAGTGTTAGCCTTGACCCAGTCTCTGCGCTCAACTGACGCCGCGCTAGTACCAGTTTCGCCGCTAGATGGCAGAGGTGCTGCCGTCCATTTCGGACGTCTGTTTGTGAGATACAGTTGCGGCCACTATGCTCCCGAGCGGTGTTCGGAACACTTTGGGGAGTGATGATCGGTATAAGACATTTCATTGACCTGACAAGTGTGCGAGCTTCCATGCAGGCAAGTGGAATAGTTGGGACTGTTGTTCGCTGAGATGGATCCGTGACAGGTGCTCTGTCAGTCTGACGGTCCCAGCCTTCGGCCTGTTGTGTCATGTGCCCACCTGCTCTGGACCGGTGACGCATTGTCCGTGCTGTGAGCTGTGAGCTGTGTGAGCATGCGCCAGGTGGCATAGGATAAAAGTCAGCGTACTGATTATGGAGTTACTCGCCGTTGTATTATGTTAAGTAAAATAAATGATATCGTCGTTGATCGTGTTTGAGAATTGAATAGGGGCGCCATCGAATGGAGATTAGTGTCTAAGACGTAGAGCTATGTGGTCAGATCACTGACATTGAAAAAAAAACACTTCCTTAAAAAGGTCGAGAATATTGATGACATGGAAAGGCTGCACTGGTTATTTGACTACCTTTACATATGCATTGTTACTCGATCTGCATTGATACCTTGTGATTCATGTAAAAGTGTCGGAAAAGAATTTGAATAAAACGCAAGCGCGTGCATGTACTCGTGATTTGATATTTCCTGCTAAAAGTATGTCTCAAAGTATGTATTATGTAACAGTTTTGGACAAATCGGGTCACTGAGCGTCATGGAATCGACTGTAAGCCAAATGTGCCGATCCAGGTGATGTAACCCTTTGCCGGTCCAGGCGCGGAATGCATGTTAAACATGCTCTGCACAAAACTGTGTAACTGCGAAATTATGTGAGACAACTGCCTGATTTTTGGACCAAAATTACTTCATATGTTCTACCAGTGTTACAATTTGTACTGGAATCTATTTAACTTTCTGGAAAACAAAGCTATATATTTTCCTATATTTGTAATGGCTCACCTCATGTGATTCATTAAAAGGGCTGGAAAAGGATCTGTAATAAAACACAAGTAAGTGCAGGTTCTCGTGATGACTTTTCTTACTAAACGTATGCACTAAAATATGTATTATGTCACAGTTTGGGACAAATCGGGTCACTGAGCGTTATGCAATTGCCTATAAACCAAAGGTGCCTAGCCAGACGATTTATCAATCTGCCGGTCCAGGCGTGGAACGCATGTTAAGCATTTTCTGCACAAAACCGTGTAGCAGCAAAACTGTGAAAGAACACTGCCTGATTTGTTTAACCAATACAATTTCATAAAACTGTTTATTAGTATACCAATTTGTAGCGAAATTCGATTAATTATCTGGAAGATAAAGCTGTTTGTTTTCCGACACTTTTTTATGAATCACCCTGGTACTATTGGCAGGTATATATCGCGAGAAGCGATTCACGGGTCAGATTTTCCGTCACAAGATATTTGTCTTATGAGTCAGCGAGCGTAGACGGCATTGTATTTCCCTAGGCATCTGAGACACGATTAATGATAACTGCGAAGAGGGGTCGCGATCAATCTTTATCCTGCTTACTCAGCATCTGCGTACTCTCGTGTTTGAGGAATCTAAAAGTGTTTAAATCACTTAAAAGAGCCTATGTGCCCTCGCTCCGGGAGTACCGGGGTCGCAAAAGGTAATAAAAGGCAACTGCTTATTGCTTAACACGATAGTCGGTTCTGACTTTATAGCAAAACATACAGTCTCTTACCAAAGTCCTGTTCACCAAAAGTTCTGAAATTACGGTCTAATCGGTGCTGCATGCAGCGGAATTTCCTAAAACTGTATTGAGCTCGCCCTCGATATATCGCGGGTAA
>JARBER010164475.1:0-10016 GCA_030265075.1 Balanus glandula
GATCTCTATGGAATGGATCACTGATCATATCATCCCCGAAGAGTATTCATTTCGCAGTACTGGGTTTCTGATGACGCGTGAAATAGGATGTCAGCACTGCTGAAAGCTCTTTCATGCTATAAAACATGCATCATATATACTGAGGAATCTGGTCCCTGAGAGCTTGCAATTCATCATCCTCGTTGCCAGCTCCAGTGTTCTGTGAAATGGTCACAGCTGGCTTCAGCTCCTCTAGATCTGCAATGATATAAACTTCTTCGTCCTCCGTACTCTGTCAACCGCTAGGTATATGAGAAATGCCGTCTGCCTGATTCGTCTAACCCCTGGGTTCACTGGCCCTGGAAATTCGTCAGTCCGATTCAGCAACCGTACAGTCAGAAGCCGCAGTCAGAAACCGCACAGCCCAACGAGACATGCGCAATGCATATGCTTGCGCGGCTGATACCTTTAGCAGGCCACAGATATGTTGGGGTAGCATGACCTATTTTAAGGACGAACTTTTAGCCCCACAACTGTTAATAACACTTTGGACACGCCCACACGCATGCCAGACTTTGTCTGTCGGTGACACTGTACTTACCTTCAGTAGGATGTATTAAGCGTACTGAAAGCGAAGGCTGCGACCTTCTCCTCTTCCGAGTGGATTTGTAAGAAAATCGTTCCCAGTCCGACGCCACTGGCATCGGTGATCACGACGCTAAAGCGGACAAGCTCAGGATGGCAGACTTCACATCCTCCAGATAAAGCAACATTTCCACTGTCCACTCAGAGGCAGGAGAGTCTTTTTTCAACAGTCTGCTGAGTGACCACTTGAGAACTGATGTTGGAAACGAACTTGCTGTAGAAGCCAACTTCATATCCATATTTGACATCACTTTTGCACCGCGGAGCTTGTCCCGCATCTCTTGCATGTTTGGGATCGGGTAGCCGTTTGCTGCGATTGCCTTGTTGACTTCAGTTTGGTCCAAACATATTCTGAGCCCATGTCTGCCTTGCCTTCTGATGGCGACGATAGAAGACAATCATGTCGACGGCTCACTGAACACCCTCTCAATGACTGAGTACTCCTTGTGTCTCGAACTGAAGATGGTGGTCGCTCACTTCTTGCCGCACCGCATACGGCAGACTCCTCCGACGCACTGAAACCGGCACCGCTCCTGGCTGTAGCCGTACCTTATGTACGAAGCCCTTGGTCGCTGGAAGCACCTGGTTTTGCAGCTGACAGATCACACTGCCGTGACTGACCGTGACTGTCAGCTACTGCTGAATATCGCGACATAATATGGGTACCGCGCTACCCTCGGCCACATAGAGGTCCGCTGCAACAGTCGTCTGCTCGGCACGAGATGCTGCTGTCATCTTACCCAGCATCCGAATGCCGCTGCCATTCCAACGCCATGTCCTGTCGGCTGAATGGAGAGAGAGATGACTAATTGACTGGTTGCACAGTGCTTCTGGAATGATGCTGACCCCAGAAACGATGTCTACGAGCATCTTCACCTCTGGCTGAAATGTCACAACATAATAGTACGGGCACGACGCGCTCTGGCCGGCAGCAAAGTCATTTAATGGCATCAGTCAATGGCATGATCTGGACAGCATCAACAGCATCGGAGACTCGTAAGAATGTCTACAACACTTGCTTGAAATGACAAACTGGCATTGTTTTTCAAAGCACTCCAGGTTTCGAGCTCGACACTCGTGACCATTTGGCCAATGACAGCATCCTCACATGCTCTGCACAGTGTACATTCATACCAGTTTCATGACGTGGCGCTGCTGGTGCTTACGAATTGTGCCGCCCCCTTCGGTACAGCTCCGACATCTCGTGGACGTCATCTCCAGAGTTCAGATCCGTGGTGAACGTGGGTGTAGTCCCTGGTGATCCCTGCAGGAGAGACTTGCAGTGAAGTCATTGCCTCCAGCTTTACCAATGTGAGATCATCACTCAATTCATCGCTCTATCATCAGCTTCTCGCCTAGGGACTACGAGCGTCAGCCTTCAGTAAACTGATCACGGATAGTTTCATCTGTGAGTTGGCCAAATTGACAATTGTCAACCGCTTCGCAAAGGTCAGACGTCAATGACATTGGCATCATCTGGGCTTTGGGACACATTTCCTGAAGTTCATTCGAGCCGAGCACGAGCAGAAATCAGTCAGATTTCCAGCAGTTGCTTGAAGGCACACACAGCTCTGTAAAAATCCGACTCTTCCACCGTCGGTACAGTGGTGTTGCCTGTACTCACTTCTGGTTTAATGTCTCCCGCTTGCCTCACCGACGTCGCTGCCGCCCGGTATAGAGACGACGTGCCTCAGCGCCGACCGCCGTCATCAGACACGCTGCCCGGCGACGACCCGGTCATTCCGACCAGCCGCTGGCTTCCACGAAGCCCACAAAGTCATCATACTAGTGATCTGGCAGCTGCCGGAACGCTTTTCAAGGGGCGAGAGAACTTCGGTGGCGATTACGTCGGAAACATTAAAATTACATGTGTAACAAATTATGATGTGTATCAATTAATAAGCATTATATAACATCTTAAGCCAGATAGACACACTAAAATACAAACTGGGAGACCGCAGCCAAAGCTGATTCCGCGTTCCACATTCGATAGCGTCGGCCACGGCCGCGGGCATTGGCCGACCTGTGGTCAGTCAGCTGGCCACAGCTGGCAACAGCTGGCCAAACCTGGTCACAGCTGGTCACAGCCGGTCACAGCTGGTCACAGCCTCGGCCGCTGACCCGTCAAACAAACCCGACCAAAAAACCCGACCGACAAACCCGACCGACAAACCCGACCGACAAACCCAACCCGTCACTATTAACGAGTCATTACAAAATCCCAATGATCTCCGGCATATCTGTTATATCATGGAAAAATAGCGTGAGTTGAAATAAATATACAATTCGCAATGTCAACAATGAATTGCCAAATGATCGCGAACGTGGTAACTCGTTCCTTGCAACCCGACATGATTTTTCGGGAGTTACACAGACCCCGTAAAAAGCCCGTCGAGCTGCCACTGGCGTCACGAACATCACCAAGCAGTAGCCATAAATGGCGAGCCGCAAGTGCGATAAGTGGCAAAGCAAGTTAAAAAAACACCCAGTGTGCTGGACATCCGGCAAACAGACGTCAGTTACACTGTAGGGCTGGACTAACGGACTGGAACAGTGAACTCGCGGGTTGAGTTAATGTCGCAGCATCAACTCTGACTTGGCAGCTGGGGCGACACTCTTTCGGAACTCGGCAGCTGGAGCCGAGCTGGACAGCTTGACAGCTTGGGAGCTGGGGCGCAGCTGAACAGCTGGGCAGCTGAGCAGCTGTGGTGGAGCTGGGCAGCTGGAGCGGAGCTGGACAGCTGGGCAGCTGAACAGCTGTGGTGGAGCTGGGCAGCTGGAGCGCAGCTGAACAGCTGGGAAGCTGAGCAGCTGTGATGGAGCTGGATATCTCTGCAGCTGAGAAACTGACGTTAAACTGGCCAGCTGAGGCGGAGGTGGACAACTGGATAGCTGGAGCGCAGCTGAGGAGCTGGGCAGCTGAGCAGCTGGGCAGCTGACGTTGAACGGGACAGCTGGGGCGTAGCTTGACTGTTGGGGAGCTGGAGCTGGGAAGCTCAGCCGTCTGACAGACACAGAGCCGGCGGAGCTGGCGGTCCGTTCGCCTGCCAGCGGCGATCGACCGAGCGTCCGAGCGGAGCGATCCAGCCGGCAGCGGCCGAGTCGGGGCGGCGGCGAGGAGGTCTGCTGAGGAGCGGTAACCCGCCGCCGCCGCCGCCGCCGCCGCCGCCGCCGCCGCCGCCCAGAGTCGCCCGCCCACCGCCCGGTATTGATCTGGGCGGACGTGCCGGCCGGCCGCCCGGTGGTGGCGGCGCCCGCCCGGCCCGGCCCGGCGCGCCACTCGCCCGTGTTGTCACGCCGCTGCCCTGACGACCGGCGCCGGCTGCCGTGTCAGCCGGTACTACTGCGCCTACTACCGGGAACACACAGACCTCGGACGGCGGCACGGCGCGCCGCCCAACACGGCGCTCATTAGGGGCGGGGAGGGATGTGGTGCTGGCGTACAGAGCAGTACAGGGGTAGTCCAGGGGCAGTAAAGGCGCACTACAAGACAGTACAGGGTGGTACAGGCGCAGTAAGGGGACAGAACAGGGCAGTACAGGGACAGTACAGGGCAGTACAGGGCAATACAGGGAAGTACAAGGGCTATACCAGCAGGGAAATACATGGAATTTGGTGGGGATGTCGACACCCAGACCCACTCTCTAGGAGCCTGACAGTCGTCGCCGAGCACCACTCGCTTAAAGCCACGCTTAACGCACGCCAAACTGTAACGGCAGACGCAGCTGAGCTAGTTGTGGAAAGCCACTGTGGCTGAGATTGAAAGTGTCTTGGTGGGAAGATGTCTCCGCTTGCTGTTGGCTATAGGTGTTGTCCAGTCTGAGTAGAAGCATCCGCTTGATGTTGACTCTAGATGTTTTCCGAAGTGAGAAGATGCCTCCGCTTTGGGATAAAGATGTTGTCCAGCTTCCCTCTGGTAGGTACTATATGTGCTGTTGCTGTTGTAACATAGCCTAGTCTAGGGTGTTGCATGGTTGTTGTATCTTCGCTATCTCTGCAGCTGTCTTCAGAAGCACCGCAAGAGGCCTGTAGCTTCAGAAGTTGTCATATGTGCTCTAGCTGTTCCGCGTCGTAGCAAATGGTTGCATGACATGCTCCACATCGCTGTCTTGTTGACACCTACCGGTGCTGTGACAATGGCGGCACGTTTCCGTATTGACCCCTGGCTCGACCTGGAGGGCGGACGCCAGTAATCGGCAGCAGTTCAGCGAGTCGGCTCTGCTCTGCTCTGGTCTGGTCTGGTCTGGCCGGCTGCTCAGTCCAGATGGCTGTTCTGCCCGCGCTGTCCGCCTTCCGGACAAAGCGTCTTCATCGCCGCGCCGGCTGCACCACTGACGCCGTCTCTCGTCCATTTCAGTTCGGCATGGCCGGCGGTGGCGGCGGACAGTTCGGTCCCGCCGGGGGTCAGTTCGGTCCCGCCGGTGGTCAGTTCGGTCCCGCCGGCGGTCCCCACGTCAGTCCGTTCAGTA
The DNA here is from genome assembly GCA_030265075.1 of Balanus glandula. NCBI lineage: Eukaryota > Metazoa > Arthropoda > Thecostraca > Balanomorpha > Balanidae > Balanus > Balanus glandula. Next base: position 5,094 of record JARBER010164475.1, read on the forward strand.
CCCGGTTGGCCAGTCCGGTGCCGCCTACCCAGCAGCAGCAGCAGCAACAGCAGCAGCAGCAGCAGCAACAACAACAGCAGCTTCAGCAGCAGCAGCAACAACAACTGCAACAGCAGCAACAGCAACAGCAGCAGCAACAACAGCAACAGCAACAGCAGCAGCAACAACAGCAACAACTGCAACAGCAGCAGCAGCAGCAACAACAACAGCAGCAGTTGCAGCAGCAACAGCAGTTGCGGCAGCAGCAGCAGCAGTTGCAGCAGCAGCAACAGCAGCAGCAGCAGCAGCAGCAGCAGCAGCAGCAGCAGCAGGGGCCGCAGCAGGGGCCGCAGCAGCAGCAGCAGCCGCAGGGGCCGCCGCGGCTGACTCTATCGGGGCCGCAGTCGGCGTTCGCGTCAGTACCGTCGCAGCAGGTGTCGGCCGGCGGCAGCGTGGTGCGCGCCGGCAGCGTCTCTCCGCAACCGACGCTCACCGCCGGCCATAACGGCCCGCTGGGGCCACTGCCGGGCCTCAGGGGCTTCTCGGCCGACCCGCAGAGACCGGCCGGCGTACGTCCCCCGGCCCCCGGCCAGCCCGGCTACCCCGCCAACCAGGGCTACCCGGCCACTGGCCAGCCGGCGTCTGCCAGCAGTCAGGGCTACCCCGCCACCTCAACGGCGTTAAGCAACTCCACCGCCACGCAGGGCTATCCGCAGGGTACTCCAGCGTACCCACCGACCACGCAAGGCTACCCTGCGACCTCGCCCGGCTACCCGACGACCTCTGAAGGCTACCCGCCGACCTCTGCCGGCTACCCGGCCACCAACCACCAGGGCTACTCCGCCAACTCGGACGGTTACCCGGCGTCTCCGCAGCCGTTCAGCGGCCAGGGAGCTGGGTACCCCCACCCGGAGAGCGGGCCCGGCTATGGAGGACCGGCGCAGAACGGACCGCTGCCTCCGGGGGCGGGCCACAACGGCGCGCCGCAGCTCCCGGCGGCCACCGCAGACCGCAACGGCCAGCTGAACCGCAACGGCCAGGTGAGACTGCTGCCGGCTCAGCTGAACACTGAGACGCTGAACAGGGTGTTCTGTTCAGCTGACCACTGACGCTGAACAGGGTGTTCTGTTCAGCTGACCACTGACGCTGAACAGGGTGTTCTGTTTAGCTGAACACTGACGCTGAACAGGGTGTTCTGTTCAGCTGACCACTGACGCTGAACAGGGTGTTCTGTTCAGCTGAACACTGACGCTGAACAGGGTGCTCTGTTCAGCTGAACACTGACGCTGAACAGGGTGACCTGTTTAGCTGACCACTGGTTCGGAAACGGGCAATGTTCTACCTGATATTGACACAAATATGGGCAAAGATGGGGAAAGCTGGGCGAATATAGGACGATGTCAGTAAAGAACGCTTAGCTGACATGACATAACAGAACACAATATGAGGTAGCAAGCACCAAACATTCGCTCTAGAACATACATCCTGGGATTGAATGGTCGGGTGGCGTGCCAGTGTCCATGAAATGACTAAATTGACAATCGCTAGTGCAGTTGACCTGTTTGTATGTCTGTCGCATCACACGCTTGAGATACGAGTATAAATGCCAATGGTGTTAGCATTTGTATGGACATACATTTCCAGTTCCTGTGGAACTCAAATGTCAAATGCCAAGATTAGCAATAACACCGACAATAAGTGGATGACATGGTGCCTAGTGAACCACTGCAGCGTAGCACAGTCGGTGTTATGAATGGTAAACGACTGTTGAATGCAAATATTGGCTCCAATTTCAGGGATGGGATAGACATTGCAAATCAAACAGCCTGTTAGTCGATGACCACGTTTTAATGAGACTAGGGAATCCGGATTGATCTTCGTGACTTCTGTAATGTTGTTTCCAAAAGAGGGAATTACAAATTGACGTTCAGATATGAATGGGGCTAAAGGCGTTGCTCATATTTCATGGTCAATTTTGTGTTCCCTCTTGTGGGAACAAAATTACAGAAGTCACCACGTGGGCAAATATGGATTCCCTTATCTCATGGAAATGTGACCATAGTGTCTTCAAGAGATCGTAGAAAAGTGCGGAAAATATAACACATTGCCTTCTTTGCATTGCATTTGTCAGCTCTAACCTTATCATATATTATCAATGGAAGTATGCATGCAAAGGAACCTGACGCTGAAACTTAGTCATCATGCTGTCATCATACTGTGAATAATAACATTGCGGAAACTGCATTGTATGTACCTTTCCATCACCTTATAGAATCCGATGTCTATTAATGCAAAAACACAAATGAAGATGTTATTTTTATGGGGTGTATTTATTCGTTTTTTCACCATCGGCTCATGTGAAAGACGGGCACACATTGAGCGGGTGATGTCCCGATATGCGTGGTGCTTTCTTCAAATGACGATGATAATTGACGTTCCACACCAAGGGAACGGTCATTGGCCAGGACCCTGCAGAGCACGACTTCACTGATACTGAGGCCTTGGGTGTACTATGTACGGCCAACTTGGCCGTATATAGTTTACTTAAAGGTCTCAGTACCAGTGACGTCATTATACATGTTACTGTTGCATCGTTTACGCAAGGAACACTTTACATATCATTTTTAAGTTAAGTTTTTTTCTGACATCTCCTCGATGGGAATAATAAGTGTTGCCGTGCTTTCACGTATTGAAAATGAAAGTGAAAATATATTAGTAGTGTACGTATCATTATCAAACGCAATCAAATTTTAAAAACGAAAACAAAGCAGAAAACTCAACTTTCGATCGACACATTATTTTTGTAACAGAAAAAACAGTAATTGTTAACTAATATTACCTACTTAAAACATACAATTAACTTTTAAAGCCCTGACCATTTTCGTTTTAATAACTTTTAGAGGAAATTTAAAATAAATTAATTTACAAAACAAATATGAATGAAAAACTATGCATTTTTGATAAACTCTTATCATTCTGCACCTTAACGACGAGGTTGGTCTTTCCCGTCTTTAGGGCTTTCAAAATGCACCAATGGGTGGCCAGCCGATGCAGCAGCCGATGGGAGGCCCGTACTCCCAGCAGCAGCAGCAGCAGCAGCAGCAGCAGATGGGCGCGTACCAGCAGGTGGCTGGGATGACTAACGCCGTCCCCGGGGTGGTGACCTCCTACCCCGGTGCGCCGGGTCAGCCCCCGCCGGACCAGTTTCTGACCGGTCAGGTTGGCCCGGGTCAGATGCTGCCCGGCCAGCAGCGGCTGCCCACCTACCCGCCGGTGACGGCACCCCACCAGCTGCAGCAGCTCCAGCAGCAGCAGCTTCAGCAGCAGCAGGCCAACATGGCGGCCAACATGACCAACAGCGTGCGGCCGGCCGGCGGCGGCGGCGGCGGCCAGGGCTCCTCCATCAGCGGCATGCTGGCAGACTTCAGCAGAGCCCTCGGTGAGTACAGAGCTGAACGCTCAGCTGGCCACTGCACTTCTCCCTTCTCACGCTGCTATTCTTTAATATTTATTTACTTTTGTTTCTTAAAACTAGAGCAGAATTTCAATCACTTATTCTTCATATTATATTGAGTATAAGGTTTGAGTGCCTGTAATGGATTTTATTGGTTTCTCTCGCTTGCTCCGTCTGAACCTGTCCAGTATATAGCCAAATCAGACGGGCTGGTCCGGTCCGGCCGCGCCCCTGCCCAGGCTGGCGGCACCGACCGAGCCCGCTCAGCTGATGATCCGTCCCGCGGGGAGGCGTAACCTTGTTAGTGCATCAGGAGGTGTCTCAGCAGGAGATGGATCGGACGGGGTCATCCGAAGGCCGGGCCTACCAGTCCCGGAATATTGTGTTTTCCACCCGACTAGACTTATTCGCTACATACTTTTAATGATTGAGTCAAATGAGTCAGCTCTCTATTGCTGAAGCACTTTTTACTTTTTTCACTTATTGTTATTTTATTTTTACTTGGGACGTTACTGGGGAAAATCATGGTTCCAAATGATTGCATAATGCTCTATTTTAAAAACAAGGTCGAGTCATTATGATTTCCACACTCAAAAGTTGTAAGATGTTGCGAGTTATAGGGAACAGGGCGCTACCAAACTATGCGAAGATTTTTAGGATATATCGCCTTACGTTATCAAATAAAGTCGCATAGTACTATATCAGCTAGTATCAGCGAAACGCCTTAATTGGCGATGAGCGACGAGCGCGAGCAAAATGTTTGTAGCAAAGTGGTGGTTGAGAGGTTGCTGTCTCTTAACCACATCCCAAATTTGAGCGCAATTGGCTTAGCTACTTCTAAGATATAAATAGGGGTGTGCAGTGTGCACTTTTGACTTGACTTGCACTCCTGGCTTTTGGAAAGCATTTGCGGAGAAGTTCCTAACTACACACCAATTTAGAACAGAATCAGCTCAGCTGTTCCTGAGATGTATAAGAGGGGTTTGCACGTGAGAACGTGCACAGGCACCCACCCCTGACTTGTGTAGAAGTCACTTCTAAGGTGTCCTTAAACCACACACCATATTAGATTACGATCAGCTCAGCCGTTTCAGAGATATATAATAGAGGTGTGCGTGTGAGCACGTGCAGAGTTGCCCAGCATCTGAGTTTCATCTGTCAACAGTCACATCTGAGCAAAGTCTCATGTGGTGTGTCGCAATTGCATTGTCAGTCAAAAGTATGGCTGCATATATATTTGCTTCTCAAAAGCGTTGTCGCGGGTCAAATGGGGTCGGGATGGGTCGGGTTGACCCACCCATACTCGGATTGCTGCCGTATACCACGGACAGACGAGCGAGCGCCTCATACGGACTCATAAACTAAAGGGGCAGTGTCGCGAAGCATAATCTCCCGGTGGAGGCCCCCCCCACCGTGTTTAGCCTGTTACTCGGTGGTAACGCTAAACCACACCATTTATGTGACTGGCGGCGGTCTTGCGACCGCCGCCA
>JARBER010164486.1:0-10015 GCA_030265075.1 Balanus glandula
AGCGTCGGTGCTGACACGGTGCACACGCCCGGCCATCGCCTGACGCCCACTGACGAAACACGGCCCCGGGGCGCGCCAGGTCACGCACTGGCGGCACCCGGCCCGCCGCTGGCAACGAGCGCCACGGCAGCCAGACCAGCGGGACGGTCAGACTAGCTAGATCAGCGGGACGGTCAGACTAGCCAGACCAGCGGGACGGTCAGACTAGCCAGAGCAGCGGGACGGTCAGACTAGCCAGGCCAGCGGGACGGTCAGACTAGCCAGACCAGCGGGACGGTCAGACTAGCCAGACCAGCGGGACGGTAAGACTAGTCAGACCAGCGGGACGGTCAGACTAGCCAGACCAGCGGGACGGTCAGACTAGTCAGACCAGCGGGACGGTCAGACTAGCCAGATCAGCGGGACGGTCAGACTAGCCAGGCCAGCGGGACGGTCAGACTAGCCAGACCAGCGGGACGGTCAGACTAGCCAGGCCATCGGGACGGTCAGACTAGCCAGGCCAGCGGGACGGTCAGACTAGCCAGGCCAGCGGGACGGTCAGACTAGCCAGATCAGCGGGACGGTCAGACTAGCCAGACCAGCGGGATGGTCAGACTAGTCAGACTAGCTAGACCAGCGGGACGGTCAGACTAGCCAGATCAGCGGGACGGTCAGACTAGTCAGATCAGCGGGACGGTCGGATTAGCCAGATCATAACTAGCCACTCAGATCACGCTGTCGACTGTCCAGACCATTTCCAACCACTCAGACCACACTACATAGACCACTGCTGACTATCCAAACCACTACTAATCACCGGGACCACACTGCTGACTCCATAGACCGCTGCGATGACCAGCTGGACCATGTGAATGCGTCCAGGACCACGATGCCCACTCAGAGCATGTTTGCCTGCCTTAGACCACACGGAGACCAAACCACGGGGCATCACTGAACCTGCTGCGAATCGGCCTGACCCATGCCGTGACCATCTGCGGTCGTGACGGGCGCTGCAGACCCTCATCGACCCTCCCTGTACGTCCCTGTAGCCACGCCCTGACCCCCGCAGTCCCGCACCTACCCGAGTCTACCGGTCACCGGCACAAGGTCGCGCTCTGAACGGTCCTGGGTGTACTGTAAACCACGCAGTGCACTTTCGACTGAGAACGGCCCGCTGACTCATTCGAACAACACCGCTAAGTGGTAACTGTTTGGGCTTAGTTGGAATAGGAGCACAGAGCTGGCCATCATCAGCTCATAGACACCCAGTGCGGGGTGTCTTGACTGCTCAGTCATCTAGGAACATGCTTTATTAGGCGATACTGGAGCGCTCGCTCGTGCAGCTGGGGTGAGAATTGATGTGTGTTCTTAGCGGTTAGCCTCATCAAGCCAAACAGAGCAATAAACGAGGCTTCGATAGTCAACAATATGCATGTTGCTCTTGAAGTGGTATGGTATATGTCTCCTTTCAAACAGCATCACTTGGGAAGAAAGCAGTTCGAACGTCTGGTCTTCAGTTCAGTTGGAACCTTTTTTAGGCCAAGGACGGACATGACAAGGCGTAACATGGGATATATTTTTAGTGGATGGTGTGTTCTATCGAATCTGAGCACCGAGCAACACCTCTAGCACTTGCACAAGGATCACGTGCTATGTTGACCACTGCTCTACTGCTCATAATGTAGGCACAAAGCTAGGCCGCGTCCTGGCCGATTAAGTGAGTCAAGGTGAGTGAGCTGGGCATGTGAACAACACAGGTGGGTATACAACTGATAGACGCATTTGTACATGCATCTCCTCCCGTTCCTCTGTTAGTTGCCCCGTGCCCATCACACCTCTTAACACAGCGCAGCATCGTAGCTGACGGTCTGACGGATCGAGGGCATCAGTGACACATGTTCTGCGCTGGACGAAAATCAGCCCCAAGTCGAGACATCTCTCTACATGAAAGAAAATATCAGTCTTACAAAGCAATATTAAAATTTGAAATTAGTTCTAATGAAAACGGTAGGTTAATATGATAAGATCTTGAAAATGCACCACACTTGTTAAAACTTTGTCACATCCAGACAAAACCAATATTCATGGCCGTTCTTGTGTCTCCCGGTCATCTCTCTCCACAACCAGCTCTCGCAGCTCTGCCCAGCGCCCAACACTGCCCAGCCCTGACCGCTTTCGGGTCTGACCGCGGCGCCGGCGGCCACCGCCATCCATCGGCCGCCCACTCGTGTCGAACGCGTCATGTCTGCCGCCCCGCGCCGCGCTGCAAGTCACGTGCACTGATGGCGGCGCGGCGCGGCGTGCTGCGGCGCGGCGCGGCGCCCGTGACGCGGCCCCGCGCCACAGAGGCCGCGTTAGACACGGCCCGGGTCACGTGCGACTTCCGACGTCACGAGCACGGCCCGCGGCCCGGTCACGTGACGCCGTGATGGAAGTGGTTCGCGCCGTGACGCGCACGACCTGGGGCGGGGGGGGGGGGGACGTGCTGGCCGCCGGGGCTGGGCCAGCGCCGCGGGAGGACGGCAACTGTCATGGCTGACGCGCCCCTGCGGCGGCGGCAGCGAGGCTGGGTTTTGTCACAGCGGGGTGTGTTCGACCTTCCCGGCTCTTTCAGGCGAAGGCGATGGCAGAGATGGGCTGATTCAATTTCAGACTGACTGTCAGGGGTGGATTTCAGGAGGCGTGGAGGGCGATGAGGACTATGACCTTCCAACAGCGTCTGAAATGGCTGAAAATTGATATTTGTAAGGTCAAAGAAAATTGTGCTAGCTTTTGTCTCAGGACAGTTAATTCTCTACCGGTTTTAAAATCTCAATCTACAATGGAACTAAATCAATCTAATGGCTTTTACGTTACTCATTTTTTGGAACCTTGGCTCCCCAGATCACTTTATTAGTCGCTGTGGATCCGCTGGTAGACAAGAGCCGAGCCGAGTTGACACGAGGATACCGAGCAGAGCCGTGTTCATGTCCAGCTGTCGTAACCGAGCTGCCAAGCTGCCAGACGCGCCCAGCCGGCCTCCGCCGAGCTGACACCCGTCGGACAGCGACCGGCCAGCATCGGACCAGCCGGCGCCGCCCGTCGACCGCGCTGGCGTCACAGAAACGCCGCGGCGCCCCGTCACGCAGCCGGCCGTGACGCCGGCGCGACGCCGATGACGCGCGTGAAATCGCCCTCCTCGGCCGCCTTTGATTTCGGACATTTTGTGCGCGCGCGGCGCCGGCGGCGGTGACGCGGCGTTTTTGCCTCGGACGCGCCGCAATGGCTGCCGGCGTGACGGGCGAAATTCGCCGCCCGAGGCCGCCTCTCGTCCGTGGGAGGATGGAGAGAGCGAGGAGACGCAGAGAGCGTGGGAGGAGGCTTCAAAAACGGTGGTTCGGTGGGCGCTTCCGCGTTGGGTGACTAGAAACATGGCCGACTGGGAGACGGTGGCCGGTGGGGCGCCACGGAAGCAGCGATGGGGCTGCATCGTTGTCTTAAAAATGTTAGGTCTATGCTGAGTTTCTAGTATTCTTAAGCATACTGATCGGCTTCGATTCACATATGACAAGCATGGGTGTGCATACTGCATGCCTACCTTGCCAGAAACTTGTTTCATAAATCACCAATTATATTCCATGATTTTTTAACAGATAATTTGAGGAACGATTTTGCAGAGGTCACCGCTATGTAATGGTATGTAGCGGAGCAGCAAGGCAGTGCAGTGCACGCTGACAATAACAGCAAGCCGGACTGAAGCCGTGATAATGTTTCATCGTCACCTGCTGACCATTGAGCCAGTTTGTGTAGATAAAGTAGTCTGTATGATCTCATTTATGTCGCAATGGCCGAACAAACACCAAGCTCTCGTCGCTAATATATTCTCCTGTGCATTGAGTCCCACCTTCAAATTTTGTTTGTTTGTTGAGAAAATGAAACAAATTGTAAAACTGCGAATGTGGGAAAAGGGATCGAGGATACCTTTTGTCACCAACTGACTTGTCTTATTTTCACTTTTTGTTTGTGCGAGGTATAAGGAAGACAGATTTAAGAGAAGCCTACATTTTTGTTTCCACTTTGACCTTTGAGCTCTTACTCATGCGGCTAAAGATAGACCGTGAAAATGAACCAAATTTGTCATGAACTTCTACCCGGACCAAGCCGTTGCCGGAGCCAGCTGCGCACCACAGGCATGTCTTATCTCCTGCAAAATCCGTCTTCTGAGAGTCTCCCGAGGAGACAAACTGAGCTCGACGGCGACAAACCGGGCCTGAAGAGCGCCAGCCAGGTAGCGCGATGCGCCGCATTCGTCTCGCTGTGTCAGTTGGCCGCAGTCGCCGGCAAGTCAGTCACCCTGAAGGCACCCCATCTGTCAGTCAGCGCGCCACCGACACTCAGCTGACTGTTCACCGGCTGACACGGAGTCGGCATCATCCGAGAAACTGAAAACCGGAGCGGTGGCGGCCTTTCCGGCGCGGCGCCGCGCCGTCAGCCGCGATTAATGAGCGGAATAACAGCGACCGCCAAAATACCGGCGTCACCATCCTGTTTGAAAGTGATTTTTCATTGCGCAGCGAAAATATTGTGCCAGCGCGCCGGCTGTGAGTGAAGAAGAGAGCGAGCCAGCTCTGCCGCGGAGCCGGCGGCGGGCGCCGAGTCAGGGCGTGCGCTCCGACACGGTGGTCCCCAACACCTCAGTCGGCTCGGCATTAACATATTTACATTATATCGCTGTGATAAATGAAGGGTGCCGGCGGATGCAGTCGGGTTTTGGCGGACGCTCGGCTGCAGATGAAACAGCAGTCGTGCTCGGGAGGAGAGGCTGAAAGCCAGTCGCGACTGGAGAGAAGAGACTGTCTGTCAGTCGCGACTGGAGAGGAGAGACTGTCTGTCAGCCGTGACTGGAGGAGAGACTGTCTGTCAGCCGTGCTCGGGAGGAGAGACTGTCTGTCAGCCGTGCTCGGGAGGAGAGTCTGTCTGTCAGTCGCGACTGGAGAAGAGACTGAGTCTGTCAGTCGCGACTGTAGAAGAGGCAGTCGGTGCAACACACACCTGTGAATAGAGCCCTTCATGGAACATGTTTTCAGTTCCCATTCCATTCCATCCCATTCAGCCAGATCCAAATCCGTTCCGTTCCATTTCCATTTGCAATTGGGACTCCCATTTCCATCCCATTTCCACAAAATTCAGCATATTTAACGGTTTTTAGGGCCATGAAGGGCTCTACCTGTCATGCGGAGATTGGGTGACACGGCAAACGGGGGAGGGGGGCACCACGGAATATGACGCAGAAATCCAGGCACCGGCATCTTTGTGGCGAATAAAATGCACCTTTGATGGCAGTGCTCCAATGCTGTGAATAAGTAAAATGACGTTTTTGATGAATCGCTATGCAATGTGGTTTTATTTGTTCAGTAATAGTTCAAAGGCGGTTCGCATCTCAAAGCCTTATGCTTGTTTGAATGTTGCAGGTTTTATTTCGTCTAATAGATTATATTACGTCTTTCTTTTACTGTTGGTTGCTGCATTTTGGCGCCAGCGTTATGCTAAATTTATTGGTGTAAAATAGCACTAGTATCTACGAGGGTATAAATATGGCAACTTATGTTTTAGTCACTTCGAACCCAAAGTTATATGACAATACGATGGTTATGATGGCATATTTAATATACACATTACCCAGCCTTTCAGAACATTGTGGATGAACAATGTCAGAACATGTCATGACAAAACAATGTCGGAACATGAACACTAAAATATACGCAACTGCTGGCGTTGAACATATTCCATCAATGAGCCCAGCTGCATTGCGTTAACTGAGCCAACGTATGCGGGTCGTACGTCAAAACAGCATCGTAGCGTCCGAAAATTATTGCGTGCTACGGCTGGCCTGTTGATGTCACCTTGATGTCTCTTCAACGGCACAGTTAGCGCTTAGACTTAATTAAACCCCGGCCAATACCCGGACAACATCTGTCAACAAGAATTGATCCCCTGGACTCCAGAGGGATTACTTTGGACAATGCCGGATCATGATCTATGTTCAGCAACGATAGGCTAATGCTATGTAAATATAACAGTTTAGTACTGGGGACGGTGGAATGAAACATAGCAGCAAACAGGAGCATCGTGGTTTTGACATCGTGGATTCTAAGTGCAATGCATCTAATTTTTCAGGGAAATTCCCGATTTCACAAAACTGAACATCTCTTTAGCCTCTTTACCGTTGTCTATTTATAAATTCACATTGTTTAACAGTTTCAACACAATTTCGGGTCGCACAAAAAGTCATATGCCATCGGTGCTGATATAGACACCCGTGATCACGTTCGAATAAACGTATCGTCATTTAAATTATCATCAAAATTCAAAATTAGCATAGTTAACCTTTCGCTGTTACAAGCACGTTAACAATCTTTATTCTTACACAGCATATAGGTAATACGAACGAAAGAAAACCCCATCACTACATTCTAAAAAGCGACACGCTTTGTTGAACAAGATCAGATGCCAACAAATACCGTGCCATCAATAACACCATCAACACACTTTGCTGCAGGAGTGCACTGCACAGTGCACATGCAGTAGCTGTGTATGTACCCCATGCCGGGATGAGCATGATGTGCACATCAGACGCGGATGAGTTCATTTTCGGTTTGTGACGCTTTGAGTCGCACTGCCAACAGAGCTGATTTTCAGATAAGCTCGTCTGTTGTAACAGGATGTGTGAACATTTTGTAATCCATTGTTTGTCAGGCGGCATATTACGCTAAGATAAGCGACGCTACACTGTTTTGACAACAGTGAGTGTTAAATGTGTCTGCGGGATCCAGTTTGATTCCAATCAAGCGCGAATGTTCCAGAGATTTATGCGACGAAGTGGCCGACCGGTCTTTTGCGCTGAAAACAGCAGCAATTAGGCTGATCAAAGTGCACGTTTACTGAGTTCACTTCCTCATAGACACAAGGGAATCCCTTCTCATTGCTGTAATTAATCATATGCTCTGTGTCGGAATTTTAAATAAATTGCCCTATAATGCGACTGCAAATGACATAGATCTCAAACACATTTCAATGAAAAGTATCCACATTTGAAAACATATACCTGCTATTGTAATTTAGGTAAGACCTAGGCAAAACTATTTAAACATAAACAACATTCAACAGTCGTCGTTGAACGATATACTTCGTACACAAAATTGTTCGAAATTGAGATAAAACTATGTGAAGTAGCCGGGCTTGTGCCTTGATCATGATCTTTAATCTGAGGGTCCCAGTGTACCCCTCAGCATACAATGCATACAGATATTGGATCCCAATGCGTAAAATGCATGAAGATCTGGGATCTCCTTGTATCCCTCGGGGTAAAATGCTTCAGGATCTATGATTCTCCTATATCCCTTGGCATTAAATGCTTCCGAATCTGGAATCTCAGTGGTTCTCTAATTTAAACGAGCCTCACATCTTGAAGCACAAGATACAGGAACTGACGACATAACAAATTGCAGTCTCGTTTTTGTGTGTGTATTATGTGCGATGTAGAAGACTATTGATTATACCTGCACTACAAATAACTTTTGGTGTACCTGTTAGCAGACAAAGAGATTGTAATGAATTATCTGATACGACCAAGTGAGCAAGAAGTAGCTACCTACTGGCGTGCCTTCATACCAACGTTGGATCCGGGATCCCCATCGATCCATCGGAATGAAATATATCAGACTCTGGGATCTTTGTGGATCCCTCAGTTTATTGTGTATCTGTAGCTGGTGTCGCATGTGAATCCCCAGACACAGGACATAACAAACTGGATTCGGCCGCTTCTCGGGATCCAGGCAATATTTTTAATGTTCTTGCTGTCTAAGATTTTATTTAATTCTTTATGACAAATATAATTTATTCAGCGCATATACAGTGTGTTTCATAAAAATGGCACCCTTAAATTCCTTGGTTCATATTTGCATGTTTACTGTTTAGCTGAAGAGAAAAAAACATATCATTCGAAAAATCACATTTTGGGTTCAGACTGTCGCAATGATAGGTTGATGATGGCAATTCGTTTATGGCTACACAATGTCGAAGGACAGATATTGCCTCCAACCCAGCTGAAACGAAAAATGGTCTTTTGTATGGGAAATGCTTTTCAGTCTCCAAATCGTTTCATCCAAGTTCCGGATATCATTTGTCTTTTGACATAGCGACTGTAGCTATGTTAATATGAATAGATATGGAAATGTATTTAAAATGGGCTGGAAAAAAATAATTGTGCTCTTTTGAGTAGTACATTTGGTACTTTCCTTCAAATAAATCTGCAGCAGATAAGAACATCGATGAGTACTGCAAAGTCGTTTCATCAGTGTTTGCGAAAACATCTTTATTTTTCTTACGTCATCGTGTAGCCACACACGAACAGTTCTCGACCTATGTTTATGATGGTCTGAAACAAAATGGTCTGCTCTTTGCAATAGTACTTCTTGCGTCCAGTGAAATCTGTGGTAGATATGAGCCGAAAATCATAGGGGTGCCATTTTTTGGCTGAGCACCCTGTATGTATTTGGCATTAGAGGCTCTTATATATGTATACTTCAAACATTAGCAACTATGCTGAACCACGACAAGGAGCTGGATAACCAAAATAATTTGATGACGTCATTCAGTACCAAAGGTAAGGAACGACATGCTCCATTGAAATAATTAACTACTTTCCAGCATAATATGAGGATATGCCCTACTTTTATGGTGAGCTTCGCGTTAAAATAACGCATTTCATTACACCACTATTTGAAGACAGGACATTGCTTTGTACAGTATAGTATTATTATAAGTAAGTATCAGAGATATTAGCCGTTTTGACGATGGATTGTTGCATCGGTGATGATAACATTAGTGAGGTTTTTGAGGATAACCTCATACATATTTTGGTGTTATTAAGCTTCAGGAAGGATTCATATTTCTTACATGCAATTATTTGCTAAATGTGTCAAACTGAAACATTTTTGGCACATTCACCTAATGTAAATAGGTAAAATTGGTAAACATAATCGCGTTAGTCTCATCAAGACGCGTCGAACCTTGTGCGTAATGATCAGGTTAGATCATCATCGAGGTACGAAACAAATACGATACAAGCTCGGGCTAACACAATTTGGATAAACATGACGATTTTGGCAACATGGATCTATTCCCGACATTGCAGCTTGGAAAAGGATGACAAATCTACTAGGGAATTAAAATGCATCAGCTGTTTCTCACACGTATATACATAACATAATTTGGTTTCATCTTGCAACATTTCACCTAAAAATGATTAAAAATGGACCAAATATAGCATATTAAAGATTGTCCCAACAACATATGTCTAGAGCTAAGAGCTCTTCCTCTTGCAAATATTACCAACAGCTTTTCGCAAATAAATTTTTACCTAAAAGAGATAGAGAACAAAATTGGCATCAATGTGTTAGGCTCGTGAAGGCGCATCGACCCATGTTCGTGAAGATAATGTTATGTCAACAGTGAAGTTCGAGCCAGATACGATACTAACTCTGGTTAGCTAAAATTTGGAGTAATACGACAAATTTGGCCTCCGAACCTCGAACATGCTTTTCGAAAAACGACGTAATGACCACTGAGGAATTTAGGTACATCAGTTTTTTGTTGCGTGTATGTACAAAATAAAAAATTATTTCATTGTGCGAAATTTCGAAAACGATTAAAGAAGAGGAAATTATAACATCTCAAAATGTGTCCAAAAACTTAGTGACCACCCATTATGTCACACATATTATTTCACACCACTTGCTTCCAATATATCACGCTCGCATTATCAGCAACAATGTTTCTTCTAGCGATTTTTTTTAAGAAGTATGTTATTGTTCCTTGTCCCTGAGAACGCAAATACATATAAATATAAATATCATGCTGTCTCAGCTCTCTATGCAGGAATAGGAATCGTAATATACTATTTTAGTTAGATAACACTTCAGGATGTGATGGTTAAGGCCTACAGTTCTTTGGGTGGGTGGGGTGAGGGTGGTGAATATTTTGCCAATGATAAAAA
>JARBER010164497.1:0-25163 GCA_030265075.1 Balanus glandula
TGGGGGGCACATGTCTGGGGGGGGGGGGACAGGGGGGTGTCTGGGTACGGTGACCGGGGAAAATAGATCCGTCTGGCTGCAGTGCTGGTCTGCGGATGAACGAGTCCGTACGACGCACTATCTAATCAGCCCGTGAATCTCCTACATTGGGATTTATCGCGGAGACAGCGGAGGATAATGGGATTATAACACCTAACTGACCATACATATGTCCTGAAGGTGAACAATATGGCTTCACGCTATGGGAAACTAAAATTTAGCATTCAGATGAAAAATAAGCCAGCCACTCCACTCAATTTCTCAAAATACGAACAAGAGTCCACTCTAGCTCAGTCTGTCTTAGTGGAAGCAGGCTTAAAGAGGTCCCAAGAGCAAAGTCGTGAGTATTGCCGACAGCGAAAGTATGCCATTGGCTATGGTCTAGACCGCAACGGCCCTGAGACTCTCTTGGGAACCTGTTATGGGAACGTTGGCGTTCCTCCAATGCTGGGAGCGGGGCTGGGCGGGCCGAGGGTTAGACCGGAACTCTGACTTCTGCTCCACTCCCGGATCTAAAGCCCGGCCGCAGCGTGCGCAGTCAGCCGAAGCCGTGATTGCTCAACCCCCCCCCCCCCCTCCCCCGCACCTGTCCCAGCCGGCCGTGCTGACTCGCTCGCTCGGCTCGCTTCGGCTCAGCTGTTGTATGGGTACTGGTTAGTGGGGCTGGGAGGGGAGGGGCAGCCTACTGCCCGATTGCGCCCGTTCAAAACAACTCCACCGACCCGGATGTTCGTTGTACTGCAGACCGAGGAGAATCCACGCACAAACAATATCGGGTCTCTCAGTGGACCTGGACCGGTTACCTCGGTCGACATTCCGAACACGGCGACAACACGAACGCCAATGGCTGGAATGGTTCCAGGGCCGGGCGCTGTGTCCATTAACTGTCCAAGAATCCTCCGAAATGGGAAGAGAGATGAGGTTCGCGGAACCAGAACAAGGAGCCAGGGCGACTGCCCGGCGCGCGGGAATTGAGTGGGTCGACGCTTTGGTTGGGTGCGCTGTGGACGCCTACACAGCGCCACCTACCCGAGAGGCGTGTTGCTAGGGGCCTCACGGGAGGCGACCTGCTGTTGCCATGGTAACAGCAAGCCAGCTGTGACGGCCGACGGACGCTAACAGCTGATTATAATGCCCCGAGGGAGTACCCGGACAGGATCAAACCGCCGGCTGATTTGGCGCTGCCGAAGAAGTTTCTACGAACTTGGGTTGATTTATGCTGTGTTTATGATAATGTGATTCATAAGCAAAAAGGCTTCTAAAAAGTAGACTCTTTTATGAACCGCACATCACCTACGGGTTTCTTTGTAAACACAGTCAAGGCCATCTTATTTGAGGTTTAAGCTGTCTGTCGTTAATACAACTTATTCTACCAATAGGTGCTGTCCATATCAAGTAAAAAATGTTATATCGCTACCAATTTCAATCAGTAGCTACGCTACTCGTCTTTGTAACTGTTGTAACTGTCACTGACCGTCCTTCATAAATATGGCTGGCGTGAGCCGTCTATGTTGCTTCTTCGCTTTCATCAGTATGTATTACCTTATTGAGGCACAGCGTCGAGTGGCAACACATTCCAGTTGATAATGCTACACCGAGGGACTCTGTCACGTCTTTGAAATCGAAGGGGACGGGATTTGGGGATGCCTAGTCAGTTGAGTGTCAGCGAAAGGTTTTAAGCGGAGAGTGGTGAGATAACTAGTACAACTGCACAGTGCACAATACACGTTTAATTCCAGAAATTGTCCTGGTTATAAACTGGAGAAACTTCTCCTGGCTCAAAAATGGAGGACGCGACCCTCTTGGCGGAGCCCCTTGGTACGTGCTTGTTCAGGCCCACGAGCTCTGGAATTCGGGCCTCGACATCCTTACAAACCACCTAGCTGCCACAATTGCCTGGCTGCGCATTTACCTATGGATTTTTCAATCAGGAGGTCGTTGCTTTTATCCTGGGACCTGGCGCATTTTCTTATCAGAGCAAGATTTATCAGGTTCCCTTGGAATGTCATCTTTCAGCATTTTCCTCGACTGACCAGCGGAGCTTTGCGTTTCTCGTTTTCATGTGAAGGCTATAGGTAACGACTAACGGTGCCCGGCCGGACCAAACCACGCTCGCCCACCGAGAAACCTGTCGATGAGGCACCGCTCTGAAAGAGAAAGCAGCCGTGTTCGATGGAGCGTTTCGGTGGAGGCGCGAGCAGCTTCAGACTGCTGTCATCACCGGTGAAGAAACGTGAAGATTTGTTTGCGGTGCACTCGTTTTAACCCACCTCCTTTATCCGCTCGATCGGGTTTTGACTGGCCAACCGTTTCTAAAACCGAAATGTTCTTTCTCAACAAAATGGAGTTTAAATATACGATATAGTACCTATATATGAACTTCCTACCGAAAGCTATTCAAAGTGTAAGTTGATAGCATACTACATTCTTAAATTTGGGTCACTTCGTTTTAAGCCGCAACGGTAGCCGAACCAATTGTTGTTGAACTACCCAAAATTAAGTATTTCCCACTGCAAAAATTGCTCCCAAAAATAAAAGGGCTAACGTTTCCTTTTATCAAAATACAAGTGGCAGGCATCGAAAATCTGCGAAATATGCGTTGCTTTTCCATACCTATCCCTTGGATGGCCGTCACGCCCTGCTTGACTCGGTTGTTCTCGGCACCTGCGCCTGTCGCTCGGTCGACCCTGCAGATCGCCGCGCAGCTGCGGTGTCCCGCTGGGTTGCTACGTGCGGGACGCGGCGTCTTTTTGCCTCCGCCGTCTGACCTAGTCACTGACTGGCTCGCCGTCGCGCGGTCGGTCGGCCGGCCCGGTGGCCACGTGCCTGTGCGTTTCACTTTTACTGCGGTCAGCGCCGCCCCGGGCCGCCACGGCAGACATGGCTCGGCGCCCCCACCCCTCCCTCTCCGCTCCATCCGTCGCCCGGGGCGGAGGTGTCAGACAACCGCTGCTGGCCGCGGCGGTGGCCACGATTTGACGGGCGCCGGCTCCAGCCGCGGGCTCCAGCCTCCAGCCGCCGCCGGCCGGCCGGCTCGGTTTCGACGGAAGCGGACGCGGGGGGCGGCGAAAGCTGCGCCTGAACCTGCCGGCCGGACCAAGTGAAAATAGCTCTGCGCATTGTGATTCAGCTTGCACGATGGATTAGCATACTATATCCTGGTGGCGGAGGCGTTTGCGAAAATCTTAGCGCACGGCGGCGGTGAGTAAAATCGGTACATCTCGCTTTTGGCCTGAAGAATTACGCTCCGCGCGTGTTTGATGTCGGTCGTTTGGAGAAATTCCAGCTGGGTGTCGCACGGTATGTGGCTCTTACTCGTGCGTGTGGTGTCCGACGCCCGATCGCGGTGTCTTTGCGGACGGTGTGGGTTTGAGAACGGATGGCTGATCAGAGATCAGAGAACGGTGGACCGCTCAAAGGTCTGGGAAGATAGAGGTTAACTGACGAGTGGCGAGTTATGTGCGCTGGGTGCAGCGGCGGCATGTGCGGCGCAGCGAGAGACGAGAGTGGCGCGACCGGTCCTCCGACTAAAGCCGACTTAAGGCTGGGTGTGGAAAGGAAAACATGAGGTACAACGTCGCTGTCAGTGTGTCGCACGGCTAACGGCACGCGCTTGGATCAACACAATCTGTCCGCATCGAAAGTCGAAACGCTACGAAACGAAATCTCCCCTAGCTTTAGGCAGGCACAGTTTCAAATCCTGTCGCATCTGACAATGAATTGTCGCCAGCCTGCTCATGAACCGCAACAAGCCATCCCAGTGGAGCGTACCGCTCATTTGTTGTCTACGGTCCAAAGCTCTGTTGGACAAGTGATGTCTCTTCGGCCTCCGGCTGGTTCTTATGACGGTTGTTGAGTGGCATTTAAATCCCGCATAGCAGACGCAGTCGAAGCCAGGCCGCCAATGCTGAAGCCGGCGACGATCGAGTTTAGTGGCATTCTCCGTGCCGCCCGGGCACAGTTTTGGCATGCTCTGCATTTGCTGTGCAAAAACTCATCAGCAGATTTAGACGCCATATCAGAATCAGACGCCCGCGCTATACTCATGTCGCGTATGGTACGGTATATAACCGTCATGCACACGGAGATGGATGGATGACAGACTGCATGCCTGCATTCTTTAGTATTCCACGGTGATAAGGGTTGAAAACTGGCAGAACGTGAGATATGGACTGGGCCGTCTCTAATATCTACCCCAGATCTGCGAGTGATGACATGGTTCTTGTCGGTTGTGCCAGAGGCGTTTTCAGTGGAGAAACGCAACAAAGTTACGTTGCCTTATCGTTTAGGAGACCCAAAGAAGCGTAACGAGGTCAAAGGCGAGCCTTCCAAGTTCTAACCAGAAACCCAACGATTGGTAATGCTATTGCCTATCGTCAATTATGGTGTTACGAACTATTGGCAATGCCCTGCCTTCCTAAATGCCTGACTGCGCCTTTAGGTCACACGCTGATAGCTCATTTCCGTGACGAGATAAAGTCCTAACTCGGTATCTTTCGGCCCAGTTTCTTTTCTGAAATCTGAATTCCCCATCTGATATTCCGGTTTTAAACCGACTTGTGCTGATCTTAGCATCTAACCTTCCTAATATGTAAGATGGACCAGAGGCAAAGCTTGTAACACCTGGCGATATCTGAGAAGGGGTAGTGACCACCTACTGACTAACTACTGAGGGAACGAGGGACAATACGAAGAATAAACACCGATAAAGCATAACTCGCAAGGACGGTATATTGTCCCATCCAAGCGGCCCCGGCTGTTTACCTATCATAAATGGTCAGACATGTGATGGCTGTGATACTGTGGTGACTGTAACGTCTGTGGCTGTGTTGGCTGTGGTGGGCGTGACGGCTGTGACGGCTGTGACGGCTGTGACGGCTGTGACGGCTGTGACGGCTTAGTTGCAGCTGCGACTAGACACCAGCTGCCCTCGGCCCCGGTGTGCCGTGGAGAAAGCTAGTCGGAATCGCCATGGCCGCCGCCACCGGCTAGAATTAGCTTACACATGTCACCGTCTGAAGTCGGAAGCTACTCCGGGCCGGTCACGTGATCGGCAAAGAAGTCCGTGGTCCGCAAACGCAGACATCTCGCGACCTGCACTGCAGTCCGCGATTTGGCTTAGTTCAATGGACTCCTGTTTGAGCTTCATTGACACAAGATACCGTGCCACCAGTCCTGATATTTATTATTTTATCTATCAACGCATCTACCCCATGAGTTCATCTAGCACTAGTCACGCCCCATATTGCATGTGACACGAGCGACCGGTGCCCTCCCCGACCTCCCCCCACCTCCCCCACCCCCATCACACGCACACGCACAGCCACACACTCGCACCTTCATTGCCCACGCGTCTGGTTGTCGTTGGCGGCACATGCGGGGTGCGTACCGCTGTCAGACCCATCCATTGCTGTGATAACCCCATTATTAGAAGTAGGGCAGACCAGTTATCGATCATTTTTACAGCTCAGTCGCGGGGAATATATCGTCCATGCATTTCAGGAAAACATACTCATGTGACGAAGGCACCATTGCAGTGCATGCTGAAGTGCACCATTCTACGTCATTCACAAGCCTAGAGAGCATTTCAAGCGACGTTTAATCAATATCATATATCAAGTCAATGAGGACATGAATGATGAAATGCACACATGCTGCTCATCCCATTGAGAAAGTTCCGGCAACGCTAAATTGGCAATTCCTTCTCCGTGGCCCGGAGCGGTGTGGCGGCTGGTACTGCAGCTCAACTGTGGGCGGAAGTCGGCTGGAGCGACGGTCGGTGCGGGGCAGCGGGTCAGCGCCCCAGGCGGCAGGTTATTGGCCCGGGCAGCTCCGGTCAGCGAGACGCCGCCCTCCCCCGCCCCCTACCGCGCCCCCTACCGCGCTGCCTATTGCCTGCGGGCTATTCCGAGACCAGTGAGCGAGCTGGGGAAGTGGGGGGGAGGGGTAGTATGAGCCGCACATGTTGGGGAGACTCAGCAGGTCGTCACTGCGGGCGGTGCGGAGTGTGTGGCCAGCGGTACATATAATCGTGTTTCGATCACATATAATCGTGTTCTGATCTCCACGACAGAGATTCTCCAAGCAGAAACGCTTATGCCTAGGCTTAGTGCCGTTCCCATCTGTGAATGCAGGTGTTCTGCTGGCACAGCTGACGGCGGGTTTGGTGGGCCTGCCGGCTTCTAAGCCGCAGACTTGTCGTAGTTAACGGGGCTGCGGTGTACCGTGTGCCGGATCATAGGCGAGGAGCGAAAGCAGCACACTTGTCTGTTGTCTAGCCATGTCGCCCGGTCGTCTCCATTCCTTACCACATGAATTCATTCCCAGCGGTACTTAGCTGTGGTGAAGAATATCACAATCCTTCCGACTGAGCTCAGTAATCCCATATTATTCCTGCTGTTTGGTAGCGGTATGAAACAGAATGCCCACCCGTGTGTTGCCCAATAGCAGCACAAGGATTACACATGCTAGACAGACGACTACGGCTTCAACCAAACCTGTCTGCTTAAAATGCACACTTGTACGTAGTCCTAAAAACGCAATCCTTTCTGTCCGACCGGCAGCAATACTCATTCAAAGCATTGCGATATAACTAAATGACAGGAGATACACATACAGATACACATGTACCAATAGCTCGTATTTGTTTCCATCTGATTCTCGGATTTCAATATCAATTATATATCTTGGGACTGTTTCCATCGAGCCTCCAACCTCTTCAAAGCTGCTGCAACTGCAACTGTTCGGTGTTAAAAAATACGAGCAGTTGCAGTTGGAGCAGCTTGAGGAGGTAGAGGCACGACGGGAACAGCCCCATATCATTTAATTAGTACTTAAAACTTACCTATAATACATTTTCGATGGATTGCATATCGTAACCGAAACATATGTTGTTTTTTTATATAAAAAAAGGATTTCATGCCTAGTGTTCTTGCTCTATGTATTCAAAAATATGCTACGATGAACGATGTTGTGCTTATTATCCACTTCTAATGTATGAGACGGTAGTTGTTGCCATTATGATTAAATTAATGCATGTTGAAATGATCAATAACATGGCAATGCTTGTTTGGATATATATTAATTATGATTAAAACAGAATCAAGCTTTCGGCTTACGCCATTCTCAAATTTTAAAAATGGTGCAAGCCGAAAGCTTGATTCTGTTTTGCCCATAATTAATATATATCCAAACAAGCATTGCCATGTTATTGATCAGTTCAACATACATTAATTATCCACTTCTTTTCATTTCCGCCTTTGACAAAAGTTGTATCT
This sequence comes from Balanus glandula, assembly GCA_030265075.1. Classification (NCBI taxonomy): domain Eukaryota; kingdom Metazoa; phylum Arthropoda; class Thecostraca; order Balanomorpha; family Balanidae; genus Balanus; species Balanus glandula. The sequence continues at coordinate 7,317 of JARBER010164497.1, forward strand.
TAGAACTACTAGATAATATTTATGTTTCCGAAAAACTTTTCCTGCGTACCTAGTACCTATAACCATGAAAGAAGCACACACATACTAACTGACCATTATAGGCTAAAGCCATTTCACTGAACGCTGGTACAGTGAACTGTTGCGAACTCTAACTATGAAACGCCAGTATCGATTCACTTTTCTCTGCTATACATGACTCAGCAATATTAACGCAGCAATATTAGCGCTGAAATCGTGCCCAGACTACAGCTTGTGCTGAAATCGTGCTCAGATTGGAGCCCGCGCTAAAATCGTACCCAGATTATAGCCCGTGCTGAAATCGTGACTAAACTGAAGTCTGCGCTGCCTGCTAACTGCCCGGAGGAGATAAGTGAGTGCCATAGATGATAAACGCCCCATGCATAGCGCGCGTGATCTGCATCAGCCAGTCTCGAACGCTCGATCGGTCAGCCGGTCAGGCGGTCAGACGGTCAGCGGTCAACGGTCAGCGTCCGACGCTGATTGGTCTGTCAGCGGTCAGCGTCCGACTCTGATTGGTCGGCCGGTGGTTGGTTGGTGGCTCAGTCGTCTGGCCAACTGCGCAGGATGGATACTTACAGAACCATCATGTCGATCAAAAATAAAGGTATTGTTTTGCAATTGGATTTGGGCATCTTCCATATTTTGTTTGCTCATATGCTTTCCGTTTTTTAACGTTTCCAAAAAATGATTGTTTTGTGCCGAAATTGTGCTATCAACGACCAAATTAATCTTTTCAAACAATATTCAGAAACAGGAATGCAAATTGGAGTCAATTGGAGATTTTACACAAACCGAGCTTCAAACCAAAAGTATCTACATTTTAACCGACTTGTGGTTCCCTGTCCCTGCGTATGAGAGGTGCATGGGAGTGACACTTGATCTACAAAAAATACGCGTGTTCCACGAGGCCACAGCGCGCCGGAGCCGCCCCACCCAGCAGCACGTGCTGAGCTGAGCAGCGGCGCTCTGTCGCTGACCGCCGCGGGCGCTGTCTGACCCACATGGCAGCTGGCGGCCAGACCCCGTCCCTCCCATCCCGTCCCGGTCATGGCAACGCACATTACGGTGTCGGCTGACCTGCCGTGCAGGCTCCGGGTTGGCCGCGGCTGTTGCCTACAAAGTACGGAATACGGTCAGTCGTCTGGTGGCTCACCTTTGTAGCACCCGGAATTGGGAGTTGTGAACTATTTTTTTTTTATTTAGGTCCGAATTTGCCTTTATTTCGTATTGTCCTTTGTTGGCCCGAATGCCGATTTTGTAGGAAACGGGATTGTTACGAGTTCAGAAATTGTTCCCAGCTATCAACATGGACGATACTGTTCTGTTGTGCCGTGTAAATCAACAGGCCATGTTACATGTGGGTATGTTGGCTGTTTGTGGGCGTACCTGCCCATCTCCTCCGCCTCTCTGCCATCTGCTGCTCTGTCAGGCCGGCCAGAGGACCCGCGCTCGTCGTCTCAAAAACAACCCGGCCGGCCGCTTTTTGCCGCTCTCGGTGCCGGCTTTTTGCGGTCTGGAGTATCCTTGTGAGCGCTCTCCGAGTCCGGCGTCTCGGAGAGGCGGATCCTGGCCCGGGGGCTGTCGGATCAGCCGGCGGGCTGGAGCTGAGCGGCTTCGTCTCGGCCGCTCGCGAGTCGAGGTCAGCCAGGCGGAGGCGGCGGCGTCGCTGAGGTGATGCGCCCGCAGCGCTGAGCAGGAGGCTGGAACGCTGCCGTGGCTGCCATATCGGTGGCGTGAGGTGACGTGCCTGTGCCAGCGATTTTCTGGCCTTGGTGGTTGTTATGTGCGTTAGTCAGCATTGTAAATTGTGGGAATTCGGGTGCAGTTCGCCGACGTGGTCTGGACATACGCTTTTTTCTATATTTGGCTGCATATTTTCTGTAATGTTTGATAACATGTTTTGTTGTATTGTCTTACTAAGTATTTGGTGGGTTGCAAAACAACAGAAAGATTGGAGAGTTTTGTTTTCCGCTTTAAGCAAACATTTTAAAACATTTACTGAAACCCCTTTAGTAGGAACTGTCTAAACAACAGCTAGCAGCATACCTATATGCTTGATTCACAATGGCCTCTTCTGGTTCTTTTCAAACACTGGCTGCAGGTATCACGCATGGTAACCGTGACCCTAGTGGCTCCCTGGAAAGCTGTTTTTCCCCACGGTGACCGTTGCGTATCGCGGGGTTCACACTGGCACGGGGGTGGCTCGTGGTGCAGCCAATGCAACCCGCCGCAGCTCGCTCAACGGGGGACACCCAGTCTGAAGACTTCGAGGATGCTATCTGGCAAGGCGATCTTTCGTCCGGCGTCGGCTCGGCCTCCGTCTGCGCCGTTTAAGCCTCAGTCGGCGGAGAGAGCGCCGCCCTGCGCGCCTCTCGCAGCGTTCTCTCGGGCGGTGTGTCGTCATCACGAGTTTCGCCGCGCGCTGGGCTGTTGGGACCAACTGCGCCGTGCTCGCCGCGTGGCCGATCGTGGCGCGGCGGCGGCGTTAGTGGAGCGGTTGCGTCACGCCGCGCCACCGCCGCGCGCGTCGCCCGCGGTGGTGGGTCGGCGATTATGGCGCACCTCAGCGTCTGAAGTGACCGCCGGACCGGAGGCCGGCCAGGTGAAACAGCACGTTCCGCGTGGCGGATTCGCCGAAACGCAGTCTGACTCGGTCAAATTGTTGATGCGGATCGGCGCACGTGTGCGCTGTGAATGGTCTGCACTTCAATCCATACGAGTTGAAGTTACACGTATTTGTGAGGCTTCAGCTCGTTTGTTAAGTTACGACTGCCTGCCGAAAGATGTTGTCATTCGTTAGTTTTGAATGCTGTTAAATTTTGAAAGAAGAAACCAACAGTAACTTGTGAAAACATACCTAAACAAAATCCCCCGCATAAGGTTGTTTGCTTTTTGTTTATCCGAAGCCGCTGCATATTTTAAGGTCACTTGGTTTGTTCACAAATGGCACGAGTCAGCTGCCACCGATTCTCTCTCAGATCACTGACTGGGGCTTGCTATCTTGTCCGTTTAGTGTTCTGCGAGTGCGGTACGACTGTGTTTTAATCAGCTCCGTCCGGCAACAGTGGTGTAAAAAAGGAGGGAAGGCTTATGTGTATTTGTGTTCTGACTTTCAAGGCTCTTGATATTACAAACATGTGATGCCATTGTTTGGCAGATTAATGTCCTCGCATTTTTAGTCATTCTCCCAGCGCTGCTGTTGGATTCCTGTGCGTCCTATGGTGCACTTGAGTTGCGAGTTTTATGAATACTATTGACAGTTCAATTGCGACAATCGTTTGTATTCCTTTAAATGAATGGATAGTGGTTTGTATGTGCGGTTGAACCTTGTAGATTGCTTGTATGCAACCAGCCTTTAGTGCTGCGGAAAAGGGCTTAATTTGATTTCCATGTTAAGAAGATATACCCCAGCCTACGTTTGCTTTTACTAAGCTGATCTACCTACCATTTAACAATCTCGCTGAGCTTTGATGAATGAATAATACCTTGCAGAGGTTTAGATGTCAAGTAATCAGTGTTATTTTTGCATCTAAGCCTGCACGCTGTACCTATAACTATCAGCTAGTTAGATGTAAAAACATCACTTCTTTCAAACCTGTAGAAACACTTCGTCTTGTGTGCGAACAAGATAACTCTAAACCACTGCCCAATTTATGCTAACCTGATTTTCGTTCAGCATCAGCGTGAGAGTTATTCAATCATAGCGACGGCTGACAATCATGCTCTGCACCCTCTGACATACCGTGACTGCGGAGTGAGGGTCAGCGGCGTGCATGTGCTCATTCCGCGCGGCCCGAGGACGTCGATGGCGTCGGTCGAGCAGCGGTCCTCGACCGCTGACATCGACAGCTGCCATCGATCGCGCCCAGGCTTGTTTGTAGGATCACTACGGCTACGACCAGCGGCTACGGCCACGGCCTCTGGTACGAGCACGGCGACCGCGAATCGACCTTCATTGACTCCCCTTCTTGGCGCGAGCTCGGCACCCAAAATTAACCTGTATTGGCTATCCACTCTTGCGCTATTGACGTTTTTCACGGCTGGCTTTCCCTGATCCAAGCCAGCAAACTGGCAAGGTTAGGTCGGCGATGATTGAAGGAGGGTTACGTAACCTGTTGTGGTGCGACACGAACTCCCCTGGGCAATTTATTGATGTGTGAGCCGCGTTCAACGTGAGCACGCGCTCCAGGGCACTGGCGCACCCGGTGTGTGTGTGGGGGGGGGGGGCAACGGCGCCGCCACATTCCGAATGTTGGTAGGTGGAGGCATTCAGAAGTCTATTGTTTCCATGCAGCTCCCATAGGCTTAATGTTTCAATGCAAAGATGCTGGCTTACATTAGCATAATTAAATATCCATGTGTTGGTGCTATGTATGGTGATCCACATATCTGGTGGTTGGTTTGATAAAACGACATTCGTTACGTGGAGCGTTATTCTGTAATACAAAATATGTCGCGTATATCCTTGTCAACAAGTGTCAGAGACTTAGCCCTTTTCATAAAGCTAATTTACAACGGCTGTAGGTTGTAGATTGTAAATTCGATTTTTCAACTGCATTTTAATGAGTGATGCGCCCATTCTTAGTCAGTGTACGGTGTGCGGTCGATCACGACCAGCCCACGCAGTCGATTGTACACAGTACTTCGACGTAGGAAGCGAGCATTACTCATTAAAATGCAGTTGAAAAATCGAATTTACAACCTACAACCTACAACCGTTGTAAATTAGCTTTATGAAAAAGGCTAATGGTGTCATGATACGTTGATAGGGATACGTTTAGGTATACTTTGAACAGAATAACGCTGAAAGTAGGTATAGCTTTTGTTTAAACAAAACACTGAATGTGTAGTGTGGAGCTCTGTACATATGGCTGTCACTGCTGAATGATTTACTATCACGGAAGGTCGTGTGCCACCTTCATGGATCGCATACGTTAGTCTTGCCAATAAATCATATGGTATAGCCATTCACACCAGGAAACCCTACTTGTCGTCCATGAACCCTGCAACATCACAACTTAGGCATCGCAAACGATGCTTCCAAGAGGAACGTTACAATTAATTGTGCAACATATCACCTGCTTACTCATCCGAAATTGCTGGCTAGCCTATTATCTGTACGATTTGATAACATGCTGTCTACTTTATCCTTGATCACCGGAGGTGAGTCTTATCTAATCATGAACAGTTGCTGACGCTAAATATGATCATTGTATGGTCGCAGTGGCGACCCGCTGCAACGCCCTACCATGACACAGCTCGTATTTGTTTCCTGTCAACCTCATTCCCCACGTCATTGAGCTTGCCCGTCTCTGAACTGGATAGTTCATTGTGTAAAGGTCTGAGTTCACGACGGATGCTTTTCGCTTTTTTCTGTTTCCGGCGCTTTTTATCGTCAAAAACTCGCCGTGCCATTGAACTGTATCGAACTGCCATTGAACTATCGTCGCCCACATGGGAGTCAGCATTTTTATTTTAAATGCAGAGACATTTTAATTTTAATGGAGTTTGAACTTTGAGGTAGGCAATCCATCTTTTGACGATGGGAAAACATGCCCTCCGCACATTTCTGGCAGACAGCATCCCTCTGCCACTCCTCTTTTCTGGTCCCTCCGCCTACGTTCTAGGGGTGTTGTCCTGTCGCCATCCCAGCTGTCTCTGACGTCACTCCGTCTGATGTCACCCCTTCTCTGACGTCAGTCCATCTCTGCTGTTTCAGAGCGGTACCTTGTACGTGAGCCGGGAGCAGGCGAACCTGCTAGAGAAGATGGATCGTCGTCTGAGCACTTCCAGCGATGACGACCAGCACCTGGCCACGCTCACCTTCGAGCAGGTGCGGCGGCTGGACGGCGTCCTCAACGAGGTGGTGCCCATCCACGGCCGCGGCAACTTCCCCACGCTGGAGGTGAAGCTGAAGGATCTGGTGGAGGTGGTGCGTGCGCGCCTCGAGGCGGACGGCGTGCACGTCAGCAGCGTGAGGGTCAACGGCGGCGCGGCAAGTCATATCCTCAACACCGACGACAATCAGGCCTACAACGATCTGGATCTCATCTTCCTCGTGGATCTGCAGACGCCCAAGGATTACGATCGGGTGAAGAACGCCGTGCTGCAGTCGTTGTTGGATTTCTTGCCGGCGGGTGTCAGCAAGACAAGGATGAGCTCATGCAGCATGAAGGAAGGCTACGTTCATAAGATGGTGAAGGTTAACGACACCGATCGGTGGTCGCTGATCTCGCTGTCCAACAACGGCGGACGCAACGTCGAACTCAAGTTCGTCGACTCGATGAAGCGCAAGTTTGAGTTCTCCGTCGACTCGTTCCAGATCCTGCTGGACTCGATCCTGCTGTTCTACCGATGCGCCGAGCAGAAGCTGATCACGGAAAATTTCTACCCGACTGTGGTGGGCGTGAGCGTGTACGGTGACTTCCAGGAGGCGCTCTACCACCTGCACAAGAAGCTGATCTCCACCCGTCGGCCGGAGGAGATCCGCGGCGGCGGCCTCCTCAAGTACTGTAACCTCCTCGTCAAGGACTACAAGCCCGCCCAGCCGGAGGGCATCAAGACCCTGGAGCGCTACATGTGCTCGAGGTTCTTCATCGACTTCCCGGACGTGATGCAGCAGCGGAACAAGCTGGAGACGTACCTGACGAACCACTTTGTCGGCACCGACGAACCACTCAAGTACGCCTACCTGATGGTCCTCCACAAGGTCGTGGGCGACTCGACGGTCTGCCTCATGAGCCACGAGCGGCGGCAGACGCTCAGTCTTATCGAGGAGTACGCGTTCGCGGTGTACCTGCAGCAACAGCAGCGCATGATCCAGAAACACTACGACGCGCAGTTCCCGGGCGGCAGCGCGGTGATCCTGGCGCCCTTCTACCCGGCGCAGTCCTACCCATGCACCTGCAGCTGGCTCAACTGCGCCTAACAGGAGCCCCGGCTGTCGGCCGCCGCCGCCGCCGCCGCCGCCCACTCGCGACTCGGTGATATTACGTCGTGAGGGCGGTGCGAGGCTGTGGCCGACGGCTCCCGTCCCTGCCCCGAACTACCCCCGTCCCGCCCCAATCGCTACCCCTCCCTGCCCCAATCGCTACCCCCTCCCCCCGACCCTTGTCAGCCACACATCCTCCGACCTTTATATCCGCCCTCGCCGCCGCTGCCCCCGCCCCCGCCGCCGCCGCACCGGGTCTGCTTCATCCACACGTCGACATCGACACGGTCTAACTCTCCAACGCCGCCTTCCTCGCCGCTGCCAACATGGCATTCACTGACAGCTCGACCAGCGACCAGAGCAGCTAGCCAGCCGACTTCTCCCGCCAGGTAAGCGACGTCTCAGCTACTGTCCCTATTCTGCTTTGTCTCCTGTGTCGTCTGGACCCATCTATCTACCTGAGCAGGTCATCTTGATGCGATGTGGCCCCGCTAGCCGTCAGGAGTACCTGCATTTCTCTCTGGCGCGCCGTCGTGCTCCACATTGTTGCCAGTGAGAGCGGTCTGCACCGTTCGGTGCCACTGTAGACCCTAATTGAACAGCAGACTGTAATTGCAGAGAGATGATGAATGTCCTCGGAGAAGAGCTCAGGGTTCTGCAGGCAGGGACTTTCGCGTTTCACGGTGCGCGTCAGCCATTGTTTAGTGAGCTGCCAGGAGAAGTCAACAGCCGCTGGTTGACTGGTCAAGCCATGACGCAATGCTGGCTAGCGAAGCGACTCATTTTGATGTAATCATCAATGGAATAACGGTTGGGTACTTGAAGCAGGTATGAGAAGGAACTATCGGTGGCCAGAGATGACATGGGGAATGGGGATGTTGTCGAATTTAAAAAAAATAGTTCACCGTTAACATGGGGTTTGAACTGAGATAGTAAATTTGTAGAGCAGATAAAAATGGCTTATTACGTTATGCAATTTCATTTTAGGACTAGCGAACCCCTTGAAGTAGGATACGTTTGACGGAAAACGAAACGCGCCCGCCACTTCACGTTGTTTACGTTACAGCTTCCGTATATATGTTTTTAAGGCCACCAATGGTGTACCATAAATTTCCTTTCCAAGTAACCATATGCATGACCTCATACATTTGTCAGGCCAGGCTTACGGCCATGAAGGAAATAGAGGAACATGTCCACTTTTTGACAGATTTCGACTATCATTGTCGAAACAAAGCTCATATTCGTTTTGTAGCTTAAAATACACCGCATGGTTGATTTTCAAGTCGCTTCAAATTTAACCCACCGCAGCGGTTTCGCTGGCTTTGTGTGTTAAGGTCACAGCCCTGTCCCAGCATCTCAACAGCGTATACGACCCGACACATCTAAGCCCAAAATCAAGAAACGATCGAATAAGTGTCACACCGGTTCAGATTTGGGTCGAAGATGATTGCCTGTATCCACCCGGTCTTTTGGTTAACTGAACCCGAAAATCAGGTCAACTGGCGTATCTTCTCCCTGTCTTCTTCCACCGAGGACTGGTGGCGGTCACACTGTGGGTCCCCATCCCTGCTGATCTCTAGCGACTTTGTGCGGATCAACGCTGGCACACAGCCAGAACAACTCTTACTGATCCGGTGCAAGACGAAAGCCGTTATTTTCTCGTTGGTGACAGCGGCTCAAGGCTTTCTGTCGTGTTCAAGGCGACTAGTGACACTTTGAAGGCGGTTAGCTCCGACGCGGCCGCCTGCCCGCGGGCGATGGCGCGGCCCACACCTGGCTCCCACTGCGCAGGCGCGCGCAGAAACCGGGTCACGAGCCGTGGCGCAGGACGGGCCGGCTGAACTGGACCCAGTTATCTCGCGCGTTCCAGCTGTCGGCAGGCGATGTTCCTTCCGGGCATGGAGGGAGTTCACGGAAGGGCATGGAAGGAGCTGTTTGATGGAGTATCTAAGCGGGGTAGTTTTCATTTTGTATTTGTTTCTTATCTACATGAGGCGTTACTGCAGACAAGTCTGTCTCAACTGGCGGGCATCCCACATGACAAGTCGTCTAGGTAGTTGTGTCTCAACTGGCCGGCAGTCCTGCAGACTCGTCTGGCTCAGCTGGCCACCGATCTACGGATTACCTGGCCGCTGATTTCTCGCCTAACCGGCATCACACCACGTGCTAAGGGTTTCGACACACCGCTACATTGTCGCATGCTCCTGGCACGCGGCCTTCAGCGCCATACCGCGGAACGGGCCGGGTTACGTCTGCATTGTTGCATACAGGGTCGGCACTGTTGCATGCAGGTTCGGCGATGCAACACCGCCTTGCAAGAACGCGGCGGGGCTTTCCGGTGCAGCCAGGTTGACCCTAGCGAGTGCAATGACCACGACGTGCGTGCTGCGTCGATACAGTAGTGCCAGATGAGTGATCAGTGAGCATGTTTGCCACTGGCGTCGGCTTGTCTGGCCTCGCTCAGTGAGGCGGCCGTCGCCCGCCAGACAGCCGGTGACGTCACATCGTCACTCCGGTGACGTCATTCACATCGTCACCCTTTTCCCTGCACCGCGCAGTGCAGCGTTGGCGACAAACAGCCCCGAGCAGAAACACCCCGCCTCGGCGCTGGTGGTGCTTCCAGCGAGAGGTGGTGCTTCCAGACACTTGTGGCGATATCAGTAATCCGACTGTCTTAATTTCACTCAACCACGAGTGGGCGATGGGACGTCTCAGTCAGGCGCGGCGGCCGGGGGCACCAGCTCACCTCAGTCGGGATGACGCCAGGGTCAGAAGGTGTCGCCGCTGGTAAAAAGGCCGGCCGGCGGCGGCGACGGCCAGGTGAAACCCAGCGGGTCACGTGACCAGACGACTACGCCGCCACTTTCCCAGCAGACGGTCCTGCGCGGCGCGACCACGCACGGTGCGAGGAGGCTCGTACGAGGAGGCCCGATGCGCGCCGCAGTTTCACATTCTCGCGCACCGTGGCGGTGAGGCGGTGGCTGTCTGGCAGCCCCTCAGATGGCGCCTGGCAACGTCTGGCAGCGCAGCACGTGGGTGCTATAGCTGCCAGGTCACGTGGTGCAGCCGACTCAGGGCCGCCGCCGTCTGGTCTGGTCGGGCGTGTCGCGCCGACCGCCGCCCCCGCCCCCGCCCCCGCCCAGTCCTCGGGCCGGCCGCCACGCCGCCGCCGCGTGGTCTGGGGTGTTCCGTCTACTGTCCACCGTCCACTGTCCACTGTCTACTGTCCACCGTCCACTGTCCACTGTCCACTGTCCACTGTCCACTGTCTACTGTCTACTGTCTACTGTCTACTGTCTACTGTCTACCGTCTACTGTCCACCGTCCACTGTCCACCGTCCACTGTCCACTGTCTACTGTCCACCGTCCACTGTCCACTGTCTACTGTTCACCGTCCACTGTCCACTGTCCACTGTCCACTGTCCACTGTCCACTGTCCACTGTCCACTGTCTACTGTCTACTGTCTACTGTCTACTGTCTACTGTCCGCTGTATACTGTATACTGTCCACTGTCCACTGTCTACTGTCTACTGTCTACTGTCTACTGTCCGCTGTATACTGTCCACTGTCCACTGTCCACTGTCCACTGTCCACTGTCCACTGTCCACTGTCCACTGTCCACTGTCTACTGTCCACTGTCCACTATCCACTGTCCAGCCCAGTGGTCGGTGCTAGACCAGGATACTGTCAGTAGGGTCTCTGAAGAGAGGTGCGGTTATAGGGTCTGGTGTCTCAACTAGAGGTGGCGTGAGTTATGTGTTGTTCCTCGCACACATGAACTATGGTAAACAATAGGATCCAAGATCTACAAGATTCCAGGACATTTTGATATTCTTTGATCCAAATCCTCAAGATTACACGGCAAACTGATATTGTAGTGTACAGAATCCCTAGAATCTCACAAAGTTTTTTTAGGATTCAAGATCCGTGTGATCCCATCCAAAATAGTTTTCCTGGGTTCACTATCAACAGAACACCACGACAAGGTGATCTTACGAAGTCCATGATACAACAAGATCCCAGATATTTGATTCTAGGAATCCTGTATCGCGGATTTTTTTTACCTGACACATTTCTGTTTTTTTTTAGTAGAAGAGTTTGGTCTAGGGGCAGATACCCACATATACTTACTAATATGGAAGCATGAGATATAAGGACAAATTGGGAGAAATGGAAGCAATTGTAAATGAAAGAAAATTTTGAGCATTGCATGAAACGTTTACCATTGCAATGGAAAACATTCAGATTTGACCAGGGGTGGTTCTCCCATATAGGCAAAGCAGGTAAATCCAAAATCACCGGTACCCCTAGACTGACCAGAGTCGTAAGAAATCGGCTGACTTCACTCACGATTCCTCCCCAAATCTCCTAATTTCTCCCTCACGTTCCCATATTGGTAAGTCTAAGTCGGTACCGGTTCCTAAGGGCCGAAATTTAAAGCGATTTACACTACAGGACAATACACGATTCGTGAGCATGCTGTGCTTGTCTATTGACACCTTCAACCCACTTACTCTGAATAATATCTGCAGCATCACAGTCATAAACATATCTACTCTAGCTGGAGGATGCTTCATGAAAACGGCTGAATTACCTTCGTTGAATAACCTGCGCTGCATTAATGCCACTATAAACATTCTGTCGGGCCAGAACAGTCTTGAACTAATCTGTTTACAGTTGGTAGGCAATGCAATTAAGGGACATTGTTGCAAGTAATTGTAATTAATTAACACTAAATCTACGCCGCCTGCATCAATCAAGCTTAAGAGCAATCGATGGCCACTGCTCCTTCGCGTCTCTAAATCGGTTTCCAAGACCTGACGCAATTCGGGAGGCTACATCCATCCTGTTTGGTTCGAATCGTAATCCAGGCACATTTTTCTTTGTCGACTTTATCCGCAATAGATTGGTTTCGAATCTGTTCAACATTTATTCTGTTATTTTCTAGTCAATTTTAAAAGATAGATACAGCTGCTCGGTACTAATTTTGTAGCCGTTTTCATGATGGGTTTTTGGGCTGCTGTGGATAACATTACTGAGGGTTTTGATGATAATCTCATAAATGTTTTTGGATATAAGCTTCAGGATGTTTTTTTGTTGCACGAAATTGTGCGCTAGAAGTGTTTCCATAAGAAATGTATATACAAATTCATCCTTAACCCTAAAAACCAAAAATATTTCTGAGCATATCCTCAAAATTTTAGAAATATTCTCTCCACGGCGCAACAATCCATCGTGAAAACGGCTAGTGGTGTAAGGAAACCGTTCTAAATGTTTCATATGCGACTACCTGATTCGACATCAACGCTTACAAAGCTATCATCATTTCTCTCATAAGCCACAAGCAAATACATTTTACTTCCTCAGCATTTCTCTGTACCCACAGCCCAAAACCTTAAATAATGGCGTGACGCATCCATAACTAACAATAGCCGACGAGCACACACAAGCCTGACAACTTCAGGACAGGTCAATAGACGTCAGTACGGCAGAGCATCTGACAGTGTGTCCGCTTCAGACACACCAATGGTCCGCAGACCAGCTCGCGGCGCGCGGCGCTGTCTGGTTCAGACAGGTTCAGACAGCACGCGCAGGACGACTGACACTTCAATGGCGCGCTGACGCGAGGTCACCGGAAATTGAGCGCCGTCACTGCACGTGTTGACGAACATTGGAGACTGGAGAGTGACACACCCGGCGCACCGCCCGGCACGCCTTCATCTCTCCCTCGCGTCATTTTGATGGTGTATTAGAACAGCTCAGTTGAATACAATGTTATTATGATAAAGCAAAGCCATGCAGTGCGATTTTTTTTACAGTCACTTCATAATTCACTTGCATTTATCGAACTTCTGCGCGACGGAGCGGACAACAAAACGCGATGGTGGTTAGGGAAATCCACTGAAGACGAGGTCCAATTAAGATGATTGATTTTCGTCTGGTGCAACGTAGCGTGGGTCGCCAAGAAAATGCGTCTGTCTGGGATCGGTCTGATGAAGCGGAATAGAGGGCGATTAGGAACTGCACAAGATCTCTTTTCTGCAAAATAACATATTTGTTATGTGCAAATTCCGTTGAAACTGTCTTCGGATTGTTTGGAGTTAAAAACACGCTTGCTTTTAAAAATGTTGATTGTGATCGGCTTTGATTTAATGGCATGGTTCTTGGTTAAGTTTTTTAAATTTGGATTATTACTTTGTTGTTTTTCTTTTGTTTATTGATAATAAGGACAGAAGCAATGCAAAACAATGCAGGGTGACATTTTTTCTAAGTCGCCACCCATTCACAGGTGACCATGAGTGCCTTCACCGACTATCCCAACGACGCATCCCACTTTACGTTAATACCCAAGAAAAAAGAGAAAATGTCTCTCTGTGGACTTATTGTGATGTCAGTTGGTAGACTTGTTGATATGAAGACGCTTTTTTGGAACACCTTAGATGAACGAGGCGTCTATCGACTTTATTTAACGAATATGTTGATATCCATGTATCTTTAGTTCGTCGGGAATGCTGCATTCGAATCAAGAGCTCAAAATGTTCAAACACATCGCATTTGTCCAGAAAACTCTGGCTAAAAAATTTCGTTGATTCAAAGTTACAATACTACATCAATTTTCTCAGTGTCCATTTCGATATGTTCCAAAGTCAATTCTCTCCTCTGATGCTTTTATTCCTTCTGTTTTCCCCGGTCTGGTATTCACTCCAACAAGCCGTGTCATTACTTCACCCAGACGTCAGACCTGGAAATAACCCGTGTCCGGAGCATTGGCTCAATTTCCGGACAAGAATCCTCCATTCATTCAGCTGCACACAATGGCAGACGCCAACTGCTGGCCAGTAACGACCGGCGAGCATAGAGCGAAACGAAGGAACTCCGCCCTGATGTCATCAATTCGGAGACCGACGAAAACCACATTGTAAGGCGGCTTTGCTGCCATCTCTTTCAATATTTCGTCGATCATTCGTCAACAGTCACTGCTGGTGTCAAGAATATGTTTTTGTTCGGAAAGCTTGCTATACTCTTACCGTTCGGAAACTCCACATCAACAACTGTCGATATCGGTGGCTAAGCGATACATCAGCACCAGCTCACAAGTCGAGCTCGAGGAGCTCCGCCCAGCGGCCTGAATAGTACTTCATCCGGCGGCCAATCTCGCCCCTGTTGCCGGTGTACCGGTCGCGAGGTCAGTGCTCGCCTGGTCCGCCTCCCATTTCCCGCGGAGATCGTCACGAGCAGCGATAACTCGTCCGTCTGCCTTATCGGCTCACCGGCGTGACTTGACGCATCAACCTGTTGGAAATCGGCCGGCGCGGCAAAAACCGGCGCACCATTGTCGATCGTGGCGCGCCCACCAGTCATAATAGAGCGTTTTCCACTGACGGCCGGCCGGTCGCTTACAACAGTTTGACACTGGTGTGATGCACGGGGCCGGCGGGCGCGGCGGCTGACCAGAGACCATAGCTGGGGTCAAACCTGAGCTGACCCTCCCTAACCGGTGCGGTGTTGCCGCCGTCCCGCCCGACGGCGAGCGGTGAATGATGGCAAATGAACCTATGGCCGGCGATGCCGACGCGCCGATCAAGAGATTTCCGGCACTTTTATTGGGTGTGTTTGATTTGATTGTCGCCCGGGTGGTTGTCAGAGCAATAGCTAAATGGAGTCGGCGCATTAAGGGCACGCTGGAAGTTTGCAGCGGCGTCAGCCGTCACGAGGCAATTTAGATCCTGATCAGTCCTTTGTTGGCGCGTACAGCCCCATCGTTATTACGATCGTGACTAGCAAACGTCTGGCGAGTCAGAACCGGTGAAACTGGGTGGGGTCCAATGCTCGGACTCGTGACTCGTACATCTGATTGCAAACTTGTCATGTGTCGTATGCAATTTAGCGTGCAACGTTTGTCGTGCAAGCATCATCCTATCTTTCTTACTATTACCTCCTCTCCGATTCTGTAACTTCTTCTCCTCTTCTACGAACCCTCTTCTCCGATTATATATCTGTTGTTTATCTTTTCTTCTCTTTTCTTCTCTTTTCTTCTCTTTTCTTCTCTTTTCTTCTCTTTTCTTGTCTTTTCTTCTCTTTTCTTCTCTTTTCTTTTCTTTTCTTCTCTTTTCTTCTCTTTTCTTCTCTTTTCTTCTTTTTTCTTCTCTTTTCTTCTTTTTTCTTCTCTTTTCTTCTCTTTTCTTCTCTTTTCTTCTCTTTTCTTCTCTTTTCTTTCTCTTTTCTTCTATTTTCTTTGCTTATCTTCTCTTTTCTGCTCTGTTCTTCTCTTTTCTGCTCTTTTCTTCTTTTTTATTCTCTCCCCTTCTCATTCCTCTTCTTTCCATTTCTTTCCTTCTCTTTCCTGCTTTTCCCTTCTCTTTCCACGTCCTTCCTGATTTTTCCATCACTTCCTTTTTATTCCATATCTTTCCTTCTCTTTCCATCTCTTCCTTCTCTTTCAATCTCTTCCTTCTCTTTCAATCTCTTCCTTCTTTTTCCATCTCTTCTTTCTCTTTCCTTTCCTCTTCCCTCTCCCCTTCCTTTCCCACCCACTCTCTAACGCCTTCCTGTCTGCCGCCATCGACTATTCACAATCTCGTTCGCAATCTGCCTGTTTCGTTGGCCCTTACCCCGCCGCTGCGTCGGACCGCCTTCTGCTACAATAACTATACCACTGAGGCAGGAAATTGGCGGTCCCACATCATCCCGGCCTGAACAAACAACACCCATTTACCCAGAAAACATCGCCGCCGCGCCATAAGTTCGGCTTTGGCAGGTGCCTTGTTTGTGTTTCGGGCTCGCGGCGCTCGCTGTCATGCATCACGGGTAATTGCACGTGGAAAATATTATCATGGCTCCCATGCGGGTAGCATCCATGTGTATCATTCTTTGAATAAGCGAAGCGTCTCTTGAATATTTAAGAAGTTTATTTGCGCATACGTCTACTGATAATGACGATTGATAAATGTCTATAGTATATAAAGTGTAAGGAAGATTGCCAACAATGAACACTCCTTTTGAAAAATATGTTTAACGGATTTGCTTTTGTCCTAGGGATCTGACATTTTGTTTAGCAATCGCTTATATGTTACAGGAAAAAACGTATAGAAATTAGTTTTGATTAATTAGAAATGTAAATTATTACCGAATTTATATTTAAGGACCTACCTGCTCACTGATGGGCATGGACACTGGGTATCTATCAGTGAACAAGGGGCGCTCCACCAGTGAACACGGGGATTCAACCAGCGGACAGGGACTCAACCAGTGAACCCACTCGATGAACAGGAGGGTGGTGCGGCTTACTTCTGAGGCACCTTTGATGCTTGTTGTTAATCCATTGACCCGTGACGCTTGACAGTCCCTCTGACACTTGACAATTAATACAATAAAGATTCTAACAGATATATTTAAGGCTCAGAAAACTTCATTCCTTCACGCAGCCAGTCATGATAAACCTTCAGCCAATCATGACCATCCCTTCAGCCAGCTATGCTTTTATCCCTCCAGCCAGTTATAATAATACCCCTTCATCCCGTTATGACCCCATGCTCTCTCCCCGCCCGGTCTCTGCCTGGCCTCTGTCTGCCGCCATTTCCTGGCCGATCGTCGCTCCGTCGGTCGTCCCCGGGACTAGGCGAGCCCGCGGCGTCCCCGGGCCCGCGGCACCAATGATAGACGAGGCTGGAAGAAGCCAGCCAGGGGCTAACGAGCCCCTCGTCAGATGGTCATTAGATGAGCCGCCTTAGGGCTGGTGTTGAGGTCAGCCGTCGTCGTGGCTGCCGGGCCGGGTCAGCGGGAGGGGGGGGGGGGGAGTTTTCAGCTGGCGGCATCCTATGGGCTCAGATCAGCTCGTGAGGTAACTTGTTTTGTTTATTTATTTGTTTAGTGAAGCTCGATTGAATTTTGGGCATGACTGAGACATACAAATAACGTTGCTGAGACAGTGGTACGGGCTGCAGGTATTTTATCCTACGAAATGCCGTAGTCAATGATGCGTCATATTGCGCTAAGAATTATGGAGAACCGTTTGCTAACTTCTGTTCCTAATCAAACTGGCCATATGCATTGCCAATTAACTTCGATAACCAGGTTAGCATACCTAAATTGGTCTATTTGGAAGCTATGACGTGTTCGAACCAATGAAGCTTGACATATAAAAAAGCTTGATTTATGAATGAGGAAAATAAGGCTGAAAATGAGTTTTGTTAAACAAATAAGTTCTGTTGGTTCCCTTCGATCTTCATTTTTTTTAAACTTCTAGCTTGTCTGATGCTTCTTCTTGTCGTAATTATTCAACATTTTCAGAAAACAGCAACACAATAAGTGCATTTCATACCAGGGAGGGTAGGTTCGGACTAGTAAATTCGTTGAACTATACCAAAAACAAAGACAAACTGAGGCCCTCATCTTTGTCTGGAGAAGACATTTCAGTTGGTATGAAGTCGAAGCCATCGTCCAAGTTTTATCTACATAATGAACACAGCTCTTACTCAAATTCACCCATATGCCAACTTTTCCGCGAACCCTAGCCGCCAGTCCCAGCATTACACCCGTCAAGCAGCGAATAACAGCCACATCAAGGAGTTGGTCCCGCTGGTCTCCGCTCTGGCGCCGGAACCGTCTGCGGCCATTTCCGGACGGCGCGCCACCACCGCCTCATCAGCGCCGGAGCTGTCGCCGCCAGCAGTGATCGCTAGCGACGCGGCGCCGTCTCAGTCGAACACGAGGGGCTCTCGGACAGCTGGGCGCAGCGGTAAACACGGTCATCTGGCGTCCAACCGGCATCGATTGCGAGTCTCGCCTCTCCCAGAGACCTGCCGACCCAACTCTACCCGGGGGGTCCAAAGTGATCTGGCAGCATGGGCGCGACTTTCACTGCCGGCCCATAGGGTTACGTGTTAAATCGCTA
>JARBER010164498.1:0-16566 GCA_030265075.1 Balanus glandula
GAGTTTTAAACGGGCCATTCATTATCCGACTATTGACAGAGACCGCCGGCAATGCAACAGCTGTTGAGATCGCGGTGCAGCGGCGGTACATACCGCACCCGAGGCTGCCCCCCCCCCCTCGGCCCCCCTCTTCACCCTAACCCCACCACGGTCTGCCACGGGCCGCCATGGTCTGTCGTCCGACCTTTGGGACCACCATGGTGCCGAGAGCACACAAAGAGCCGGCCAGCCCGGCCCGTGTTGTTTGGAGGAGCAGAAAATGAAATACGATTTTATCTGCATCGCAAGCTCATAACTTTCCGCGGCCGAATGTCTTGGCACAGACTTTACGACTTCCCCAGTTATAACAATCCCCCCTGATCTACTCCTGCGATCCGTCATGTTGATTAGATGCAGCTGACAGATTCTTTGTGGCTCTGATCAATACTGGAAACGTTTCCATGGCAACGGGGTGCCAGATTTTAGCGCCAAAATGCGGCGGTAGCGGGCGCCGAAGATTGCGCTTTGCGTCGTTGGCGACAGAGGGTGACAATGTCGCCTCTGACGGGCGCGTCGCCGCCGTCGCCGTCGCCCCCGTCGCCTCCGTCGCCTCCGTCGCCGCCTCTGCCGACGCTGCCGACGCTCGCTGGACGTACATTTGCGCGTGCAGCGAAGCAGCGACGTGATGAGGGGCGCGGTGCCGGACGTGCTGATAGCGGGCCGTCAGGGCGCTGTTCGCCCGGTAAATGCCGCCGCCACGGCTCGTCGCCGGCGACGGGCGTACATCGCCGGGCCGTCGTCAGCGTCACAGCCGCGCCGTCGTCAGCGTCACAGCCGCGTGCCGCGCGCGTCACCGCCGGCGTCGCTCCGGAGGAGGTTATGAGACGTCCGGGCCGCGCGGTATGAAGCGCTCTCCGGCCAACTCTGTCCTGCCCGCCGCCGCCTCCGCCGCCGCCGCCGCCGCCGCCGCCGCCGCCGCCGCCGCCGCCACTGATATCGGTCTCCATTAGAGCAATTGACACAGATTCGGCGGCTGGATCACCGGCCGGTTTACGGCGCCTTTATGGCGTGTTTCTTTATCTGCCTCGCCGCGCCTCCGTGAAAGGGTCGCGCGGCGGCTCGGCGGCGGCGTGGCAGCGTGGCGGCGACCCTCCGCGCGGCTCGCCGCTCGCCGGCTCTTAAAATTAGCCAGACGGGTCGTAAAAATTGTCCTCGCCGGCCACCGGAGTGGGGTGGAGACGGCGGAGAGACGGCAGGAAGGAGGCACGGAAGGGCTGAAGGGTGCAGACGCGGGCCGTCGGCTGCTGCCGGAGACGGAAGAGACGGCGACGTCCCAGACGACGAGGGCTGGCTTCTCGGGCGAGGAAGGGTTGGGTTCCCAGGCACGGGGGCTGAGAGGATGATGACCGCGCCTGGACAGGTGAGCAGCGTGTCGGGATGGCAGCCCGGATCGGGAACGGGGGTGACAGAGGGACTCGAGAACGGGTTTTGAGGGCAGCGGAACTGTGGGAAAGAGTGAGAAACCCGTTAGTTTACCCGCTAATGGTGACCGTTTCTGTATCGGAATAATGTACTGCCTTTGTGACACTGGGCAGAGCTTGGACTCAAAAGAACTGCGCACAGAAATGCAAAATATACTGCTCTTTCATTTGCACACGATAGTAAGCGACAAAAGTGAGCTATGTTAATTTGTTGTATGCTGATGGTTATCTGGACGTACTCGAGGGAGGTTCGCATTCCTGGCCGGCAATGGCGGCTACCAGGCGGCGCCTCGAAGTAGCGAGGTATGATTCGGGGCCACACAGGACGAGCAGGGGTGGCTGCACGCTGTAGCCTTATGAACACTTAATGAAGCACGTTATCGTCTCATCTGGAGACGTGCAAATCTCAGCCGCTGGCAGGTGAAAAGTAGTATATTCAGTTTTTAAAAACAAATATTAATTAGCTGATGTTGAGGAAGATATGAAGCGTACCGGGGTATATGACATCATTTAGCGCAGGCATACATGCCACACGCATTCCTTGTGTATGGTAAAAGCATTGTTTGAATGTTCTTATTGAAGAACCAATTGTTATTATTTATTCCAGCCACACATTGAAAACGGTTGAAATCCGCACTGTTATGCAAGAATACCTTGGCACGCGATTCCGTTGCATCTTATTTTCCTAACTCAACTTAATACGTTGCATTCAATGCGAAATCCTGAAGAAGGAACGTTTCCAAATAATACCTCTTTTCAAAAAGGAAGAAATTTTCCTCACTTAAATGAATTCCAATTTGACAATCTGGCACATTTTCCCGCCGCACGTTGATGTTTTCCTAAACTTCTCCACTTTCACGTTTAATCCCAAACAACGCGCGTAAGCGGGCCGCTGCGGCGACTTTTATTGCGCACTCATCTCTCGGCTGAGCGTCGAATCGTTCCCGGGAGCCAGCCGCGCCTTCCCACCGTCCGTCTGCCCTCCCAGACACCCCAGACAGCCCAGACAGCCCGGCAGCCATCCCGTCCCGCGGCAGGAGTCGAGTCGTGGGCTCCCACTCCGCTCCTCCGCGCGGGCTGGCGCCCGGCGCCCGGCGTCCGGCGGCGCCCGGCGCCCGGCGGAGGCCGGTGGACAGCCTCTGCCGCTGCACGCTCTCGGACCCACTCTGGCCGGCTCTGATATCACGGCTGATACCTGGCCGCCGTAACTCACGGCTCGGACGGCCCGCTGGAGAAGATGCACGGATAATTTATGCGTGCCGGCGCGGCGGCGAACGGCGGCTGCTGGCGCGGCGGCCGCGCGAGCAGCCACTTCCTCCAGCTGGAGTTGCCTGGCGCGGCGCCGCGCCGTAATGGCTTACTCGGCGGCTCAGTGTGCACGGCTTTGTTTTGCCGCGGCGCCGGGCGGCGAAAATTGCCCGCCGCCCGTAATTGGTGGCCGATGATGGTGTTTAGTGCATCACGAGCGGCGACGGTGAAGCGGCGGCGGCGGAACGAGAGCTGGCGCACCGCACCAATCAGGGCGGCCGAGCGGAGAGTGTGCGTCGGTGAAACGGGTACCTGCCGCCGCCATATTCTTATGCAGATTGGCGATAACGAGGTTTTGATAAACGAAGCGCTAGTTCGTGAAATTAAAGGGAGGTGCCTGTGGTGATGATGGACTCGGTGTTTAGCGAGATAGAACGGGTTATTTTCTCGACTAACATTGGTAGATACATAGCTCCTTTTGAGGCGAAAGTTGTGGAATTGTCTTTTTTGCTGTTTGCGTCAGTTCTTTTGTTTTGTCACGGATAACCTTGGAATGAATGACACCTTCTAAGATGTAGGTGATCATGCGTTCTTGGTTTGAGTTTTACCCTCCATTAAATGACAAAGTAATTCAGTGGGTGGATACTTAGTTTTGGCTTAATTTGACATTTTAAATGGAGTATTTTTATTACAGGTAATTATATAGATATTTTCTTAGTCAAAATGAATAAGCCTTTATTTAAGGTAGAAATGCCTTGGCTTTCTTCTCAACCTACCTCACTTCTGGACCCTCTATTTCATAGTTGCTTCCAACCAATATACTGGACAATTGTGTTTCAAAGAACGTCTTCCGACTTCAAGAATGAAGTAAAAATATTAGACATAGGTTTAGGAATCAAATGAATGCGAATTAATCCACTCTGCCCTCACCATTGCGACAGTAGTTATACATATGTCCAGAATGCACGATTCAACTTGAACTATGCAGCTTTGATCAAGGTATTCATTACAATTTTGGTTTATGTTCTGCTGTCCCGGCCACCATAATAAGTACTAATTATGTATCACTGACGAATGTATGCGTTTTGCACGTACGTCAGATTGCCAATTACGATACAACCTAATAATACATGCTTGAAATATCAATTTTCAAATGGACGTGCGGAACGACCCGACCCTATTGTTTTCGGCCATCATATCGCTCATGCATGGGGCTCATCCTGATTGTTCGGACATAAAATTGACTATCACAATTGATCCGCGCTACCATGCAGTAGGAAATGAAGACAACAGGCGGTAGCAACCCTCTTATTCTAGAACTGAAAAGGGTCATTGCAGAAAATTTCAATTTGCATGGGCTGCAATATTATGAAGTGGCCGATTGCCTTACTAATTACCTCTCATGTCAACACACCCATACACTGTTTCCGTTTGAAGCTAATTAACCAAAGATCAATTTAGAAATTTGCCTTTCAATTCAAGTGCGCGAATTTATTATCGTTGTTTGGACTTATTCAATACGTTTTGAGCACTTATTAAGTAGCTCGAAGACAATAATATAAAAACATGATTTTCACGAGAAAGTTTTTCACCTTGGGCACTGACTTGATCATCCCCTTAATTTCATTCCGGCCTCCAGTATTGAAAGGAAATAAATCATGTAGCCTACTAATTAGTGAGAACACTAACAGCTTATTTGATTCGTTTTTATGACCGGTCAGAGCAAATCGCTCCCTGCAGGTATTCATTAATTGGGCATTGGAGAGCCCTACGCTCTTCCTGGTAGAACGCAATACATTTCCCAGAGGCCGATAAACTATGCACACATTCATGCGTGAGAGCAGTGGCTCAACTAACTGTGCTACTCGTGCACTAAAATGGTGTCATGAAATGGGTGTTACCATTAAGTTATCCATTTAGTTACCAGCTCGCATTGACAACGGCTTTGCAAGACAGCATAGGTTACTTTGCTTAAAGGTGGGCTATCCATGATCTTCATACACCATGATGGGCGATCAGATCTCCCAGTGTCTCTCAGATTATATATATTCCTGTTTGGCTGTACATACATGACTTTCGCTGACGATGCTCTTCAGCATAAAATATTTTCATATGCTTTTCTGAAAGGAAAATTAACAATAAACAATATATAGACCGGTGCGTACCTACAACATTGAAGCTATGATATATTTTGCAATGCTCCTCCCCATCCCCATCCCCCTAAGCAAGAAAACGAATTGAACCACTAGTGGCATGACACTATTTAACATATAACTCAACCCTTCCGGCAACGTTTGCCTTTCTATCTTTACAGCCAGCACGGTTTTCGATGACTGTTGCAGAGCTCTGAACATGGGGCGGAGAGGGTAGCGGGAAGGGGAAAGGGAGGGGGAGGGGCGGGGAGGGGAGTGGACGGAAAGACCAAACACCAACCCAGGGCGTTTGTCTTCCAGCGTGCTGTAGACATTGCGGCCGGCGGTAGCGCGTGCCTTGTGCCGGCAGCAGTAAATCGCCGCTCATTAACCAGTGCTGGCAGATATTATCGTCCGAGTTCACAGCGTGCATTACAACTACCTGCGTAAATCACCCTAATTCAGCCGCTCCCGCACACACTAGCGGCCGCGCCGCGCAGAATTCGGACGCTCTGCGGACGCGCCGGGGTGGGCGGCTGGCTCGCTCGCGGCGCGGCGCGGCGTAGGTCGGGTCGATGCCAGGCAGGCCGGCCGGCCGACTGTTAAGCTGCTCCTGTGTCTTCGTCACCCGGAGCCGCGGCATTAGCATTGACGCCGACTAATTCCGCACAAGCCCGCGCCCTGACAGAAAGCAGCTTCTCGGCTGTAGAGGCGCCCATTCTGTCGGAATGGGGATATCGCTGGGTAGGTACAACCGCTTGTAACATCTTTATGTTTCGTGAATGTAGTTGAATCGGAATTTTTCGGAGAAAAAAAAACTTATTTGAATTGCATAACTGATGCAGCCACAACAAAACAATGATGCAAACTCATTGTTTAAGTTGAGCTATTCGTCATTGACCCTCAGGAACTCGAGGGAGAGGATGTAAAACTTTATATTTATGCGACACAAACTGGACCGGAGGCCATCTGAAACTTGTTAAGCCATAAGGAACTATTGTGAAGTCCTCCATGAATAAATTGTGTGTACTTAAGAACGATGAGCGATGCACGGGCTTTATTCTTTGTTTTAGTTGACGGTTAGCTCGTTTTCAACAAAGAGCGATATATGTCTCGCTCCGATTGGATGATATGTGGCAATGTGGCATGCAACTAGCGTATGACAAACTACATTCATAACTATCCGATTTTGTACACGTGACAAGTTCCTTATGGAGTTGCCCAAAGGAAAGACAGGTGCAAAATACTTACATCCTTTTGCCTACATACAATTATTTAAACACACAAGTCAAATATATTGTGGTGATATGCTTATACTGAAAAACATTAAGGGGAACCCGAGACAAAGGTTCTCAGCTTGATATAAATATGGTCCTCTTGCCAGACGACTCTATGTCTCACTGGAATTATTAATAGATTCTCACTGAAACGTTTTGAAAAACATGAGACAAGAGCTATCAAAGCGTTAGAACCCTTGGAGAGCCCCTAGCCATTATCATAGGGTTCTCGGAGAGCCCATTTTGGTTCGGTGTTGATACCAACATGCCAGGAGAACTATTTCGACGGTTCTCCTGAGCCATACTGGTAAAAAAAAACGAGCCAAAATGGGTTCTCTGAAAACCCTACGAGATTGGCTAGGGGTTCCCCAAGGGTTCTAACGCACTGATAACTCTTGTCTCGGGTTCTCCAAAACGTTTAAGAGAATCCAGTGAAAGCTTGATACTTGGAGTCGTCTTGAAGGATGACCATATTCGTCTCAAGCTGAGAACCTTTGTCTGAGGTTCTCCTAAATATTTTTTAGTGTAACAAGCACCAACTGAAAACAGCAATGTTATGCTAACCTAGGTTACGAAATATTTGCATCATTTCTGCCTGAATAAATTGTTAACTGCTTTGCACGAGGCATGTGAAATGAACAGCTAGACCTGTAAGAATATAACCTATCAATTTATTGGAGAAATTGTTCAGTTTCACGGTCCAGGGCTACTTACTTATAGTTCAAGTTTACATTTCAGCTTCAGTTCTACCCGAATATTGCAAGTTTTCTTCGCAAAATAAGTCAAAACGGCCAGCTTTAGCGATTAGACCATTATTTTGGCGATACCCACTATGACAATTCCCATGAAATCCGTCGCACCAGACTCTCTGCGCCCTGGCGGCGGCTCATATCAGTGACACGTGGAGCGCCTGTCTGAACGCACCGCTCGCCTGAGGTCAGGCGCCGTTTCCAGGCGCGTCGACATTTCATCCGGCTCGCTATGATTTATCACTGATTGTTTTACAAACCACCGGCGTGAGCGCCCATAGAAATGGCCAGATCTTCTCCAGAAATGAAGAAGCATGTGGGCATGGCCGCCTTGGTATGCCGGGCGCCGGCTGCCGCGCCGAAAACAACGCCGCGCGCCAGGATTGCCTCAGCCGCTCCGCTCGCGCCGCAGTGCGCTCAACTTGTGTGCAAATTGGCGCGAGATGGATGCCCCATCTCTCGGAAAGCGCGCGCGGCCGGCGGAATAGCTCGTCCGTGGAGGAGCGAATAGTTCGTCCGTGGAGGAGCGATCGCAGCCCGAGCGCCCTCTGGCGGATCGATGGCACCAGACCGGCTTCGGGCGCAGGAAGCCACCTGATTTATGCAATCAGAACCAATATCGGCCGACCGGCGGCGCCATATTTATTTTCCGTCGCGAGCGCAGCCATCGCTCTTCGTTTCACAGCCGGCGCCCTCGCCGAACGCCGAAATCCGGCAGAATCGTCCGTCAATGGCAGCTTTTATGATTTTGACAAATTAAAAGCTATGCGTCGCTGAAAGATTTAGTCCTGTTTGGGCGGAGAGAACGTGGAGGCAAAGGGGTTGTGTGAGTGCGCTGCAGTATATTACATTGTTTGCGATCAGTTTGACGATGACACTTTCGGGGGTCAGATCGCTATACGTCTGCCAAATCAGATGCATTGGAAAACAATATCTGGCATACAAGACAACGTTGGTTATGAGGGTGACCAAGTAAAGGCACTTGCTCCTGATTTTAAGCATAAACGTTATTTAATACTACTTGATATATATTTGAATAGCAACTCTTTCTTCGTGTGTAGCGACATGTATGCAACACTTATAATCATCTTTGTTGACTCCATACTGTGGTTTTTATTTACCTTATAATACAGTTTTATTTATTTAAATTTCCCTTGGCATGTCCAGTTTTAGTTGAGCAGTGGCCGATCTCTGGGGAATTGAGTCGTACCTCAAGACAGCGCTGAAAACCCTGGAAATTTATTCCCTTATCGTAATGGTCGATCGCATTACCAGTTCTCGTAAATAGACTTAACATATTATCTAAACCATGTAAGGAAGCTTACTTATCCCCGACAGCCAATGTCTGGTTTGCGCTCTGTTAAGTTCGACTTCAGTGGATAGTGCCCCCGAATTCCAACTAGCTGCTGCAAACCAGTTTTTTGCCCACCGGCTGTGTGCGAGATAGCCGTTGTCAGCCAGTGATTTATCTCCATCGTAGTTAGCTGCACGAATTGAGAGGTTCACATCGATCGGTCGGTGGGAATCTGGCTCAGGTGAAAGAAATCTGCATTATTGAAGCATATTTTGATATTTGAGCTTATTTCTTCTCTAAGGATGCATATAATTGTTAGGTTACTGCACAGCGGCATACAACATTCGCTTTGAAACTTATTTTTTCGTAAAGCATTGGGCAATGTGTGCCAATAAGTTTGCATGATATGGAATATTGATGGTGAAATTAATTTTCGAAGCACACATACACCGTCTTGGTAAGCGCTAAGCTACAAACTAAACTACACCGCTGTCGATCAGTGCTCCGATGAAGACCAGCACACAGTGCCGGAAGCAGGACTGCACCTCACAGCTGCCGACCGCCGCCCTGGCCGTCAGCGATCGGCAGTATTTCGCCTCGGGCAGTGCGGGTCAGGTCATTAGAGCTGGCCACGGAGTCGATTGCCGGCCGCTGCCCGCCGCGCCGCCGCGCGCCGCTCGCCGCGCCGAGCCGATTGGTTTATTTCAGCGGCGCACCACAGATCCGTCTCTGTCCGGCGACCGCAGTAAATACAATTACGACGCCAAACGGAGATGGATTACTGGGCGCGCAACGGACGGCGCCGGCCCAGACATCTCTCAGGCGGAAATTCGAGAGCGAGCCACGCCGAGCCGAGGTAGAATTCGGAGCGAGCGGCCACCGCGCCACCGCCGCCGCCGCGCCACCGCCGCCGCGCCGCAGCAGCTCAGCCGCGGGCGGTGGGCAGTCATGGTACTGCCACGCTCGTGCAGCGCCATGGAGATTTACATGCGAACAGCGTGTCTTGTTACACGGTCTCGGGATAAATTTTCGGCTCGGGCTGCGGTTATGAATGCGCCCGCGACACGCAGCTTCCCTTCAAGATCACAGCGCGGCCTGGCATATTGCATTTCAGCAGAAAGTTTTCTCGCCATGGTTTTAATTACGACATTAATCTTGCTTGCTTTGCTCTGTAGATAAACTCAATACAGATTGTAATTTATTCTGCGAATGGAACTATAAATCGGCTTTAATCCCATAAAAATGAAATAGTGATGAGCATTCTGGAATGTCTGAATAACCACGGGAAAAGTTGAGCTGAAAATCCGGCCCGACTGGCGCGGCTAGATTAAGGCGAGAATTGCGGCATTATCTGGCGCGGCCGATAGACTCCTCTGCCGGCCGGATCAGCCACATTCGTCACCGCACATCGTCCGATGAAGACGTCACGCTGCGACCGGCTAACGGCAGCGCGATCCAGCCAGCAGCTGCTCTCTCACCTTCGGACTGCGCTAGGGTGGCTTCTCCGGTGTCTCTCCGCGGCGGGGCGATGTGACCTGATCCGACCGGGGCTGGACGCTCGCCAAGCTTCTCCACTGTGTCACCGTGGGCTCACAGGATGCGGGCGGCCGGATCGAACGATGTCGCGCGCGCACTGATACCGCCCGGATAACTGTTTGTTTGTGCGCCGACACGAGATAGAAACCCCGATCCGTCGCCGATCGGGGAAGGAGTTTATTGCCCCAAATAACCTTTTACTTTTGTAGGAGCCGGCGCGGTTTTATGACCGCACAACAAGGTCGCAGTAACGGATTGGAGAGGTGGTGAGACGGAGACTCGTCAGCTGACCTCTCGTCTAGAGCTCAGGTCCACGGAACAGGCATGAAACTGGCCACTCTGCTTTCCGATTCGAACTCCACCAGTGGCCAGTGCCGAATCGTTACGCCTGTGTCATGGTAGAAGCTTCGGCACGGAAGTTCTTCCGGTAGCATCAAATGCGTGTCGTGATCGGTAATCGGCATGTATGCGTTTACATTCGGACACAACACAAAATGAGGGTTCTTTGAAAGTGGTTCATTGCATGCATTAATTACCCGTAAAAAAAAACAAGTCAAGCGGCGGCTGGTGAGCAGGTTTCGTGACTTCGTTGCCCACTGACTTTCCATGGCCCATAGTATCATGTGACATGCAATGACTGAATCATGCTCATTTAGTTTTATGCTGAGGGCTTCCTGGGCGGGGTGTTGGGGAAGCATGCTACGCTTATTAACCCGAAAAAATATGTTATTGCAGTGCACCGCGAAATTAATGACGTTTAATTTCTTAACTGCTTGATAATTGCATAGATGCTTACATCCCCTGAAATTATAAACCCTATATTATATATAATTGTGTCTTCCAGGTGGCAGTATAAAACTCTGTGAATGATCACTTTTGCAACATCTGAGCCAGAATATTTCAATTTAGAATAAGCATACACGACTTGGATCGCTTTCCAAGTAGGTTCATTCAGGTACTGCTGACAATATGTTTGCTCTTTGTGACAAAAATGCTAATTTTGAGCTGTGTTTTGCATTGTTTGGTATATCTTTTTCCTATAGGCACGACATGTTATTGTATTTAACGTCAACACACTCACAGCCCTGTGAGTCACAGATACATGTTTATATGGGATTTGCGAGAAAACCTGGAAATTAGAAACTTTGAACGGATGTATGCTTTTAAATAAAGGAATTCGGCGGCTTAAGGTCACCGCACCATCGCCACACTGCCGACATTCTGCCAAAACTTTTGGCCAGTCCGTCGCTCTGTCATTTATCGCTTCCGCTGGACATTGATCAGTCTATTCCACCCACCCTTCTCGAATATATTGGATTCGTCTTTCTGGACGTGCTCTTCAGATGCATGCTCAGGCTATTGTGTCGTTGAGCAAAGCGAACATCGGCTGTGCATCGATTAAAAGTCTATGAAGATGACACGCGTAATTATAGTAAAATTTTAAATTTTATTTGTGAAAATGAAATAATTGTATTGGCCACAATGGTGGAGGAGTGGTATTTCAGCTTCAAAAGAAGTACCTACGTGAGACTAAATGGGTGACTGATGCTATGAACTATGGAGAAAAGATATTAACTGTAGAGCTTAAGAGTTTGTTATTTCAGTTTCACTCCATTCTTATCGGTGGTATAAGAACTCAGAGTCCAAGTCGGAGTCGGAGTCGGAGTCGAAGTCGAAGTCGATATCGAAGTCGAAGTCGGAGTCGGAGTCGGAGTCGGAGTCGGAGTCGGAGTCGGAGTCGAAGTCGAAGTCGATATCGAAGTCGAAGTCGAAGTCGGAGTCGGAGTCGGAGTCGGAGTCGGAGTCGGAGTCGAAGTCGAAGTCGATCTCGAAGTCGAAGTCGAAGTCGGAGTCGGAGTCGGAGTCGGAGTCGGAGTCGGAGTCGGAGTCGGAGTCGGAGTCGGAGTCGGAGTCGGAGTCGGAATCTGAGTTAAAGTTGGAGTCGGTAAAATCTTGCCGACTCCGACTCCGGCTGACAGTTTTGGAGACTACATGAATAAAATAAGATACGCTCTTTTAAGTGTATCTTAGTGAACTATTGCTGGCAATAGCTAAATAAATAATGTCTCTTTGACTAGGGCTGGCTCGATTCCCCCGACAAGTATTGTTTTTTAATCATATGGTAGGTAGCACGGAGGGCGAAAGAAACAATGTGGGCTGTCATTGGATGAAGATCTAAATGGACACCGCTTGGAATTCCACCCACCATTGACAAGGCTCTCAGTCGAATGTCATTGGCCATGCGGCTAGGACGAATATCGTCTCCTGGTTATATTCCGAACCAAAGATCGCATCGAGACGAGAAAGACGGAGTTTGGAAGCTCTCGACAAGTGGGGTCTAGAACGTACTCCAAACTTTAAACAATTAGGTGACATGTCAGGTCACGATCAGGTCAACGGTCAAAACCAAGGTATTTGGGTGTATGGGTCATGTTTCTGAGCAAAGATTTCGCTTGCAAACTTTGTAACTTGAAGTGTTCTTAAAGGTATTATAAGAACACTTTGCACATACATCCTGCATGTGCAATTGTTTTCCAAATTTAAGATCTGGACGCCAAACGGTCACTGATACGCAAAAGATCGACGAAAGTTAGGCGACACATGTCTTATGCATTATTTTTATTTAGTATGATAATAAGATAGACAAAGTAACTTCACCACATCACCTCATTTGAGTGACGTTAATGTCAAACTCTTGTCAAGGTCGCGTCAAATAAGGTCAAATTGTATAATTGCTAAGTCTAAAAAAGTTAAGTCAGTTTTGCGTCCAAAATGCAGCTATGCCATTTATTTGTTCCTAGCTTATCTGATCATTAAAATAAAACCTAAAATATACTTGAATTACTCATAATTAGCGAGGTGTATGTGGTATACGAAGGCAAGTCAGTAAAAATTGGAATATTGTGTTTAAATGTAGTTTGAAAGTCCCCCATCGTTGATACGTATTCCAATTTTGTAGCCTGCACTTACCAAAATGTATTTTGTGGGTGTCGTTGAAAGCGCTATTGGTACACAAATTCGCTTTTACGAATGTTCTTCAGAGCCTCAGGGGTGATATTCGTTCCCCAGCTAGTCAATGGTGGGTTAAAAACGTTCACGAACAATACATGTAGTAAAATAGCATTTTCAGGCTGCATGTATAAGACGAATAAGACGAATAAAATATCATACCATACGTTCACTTCAGTATTTATTCATAATTTGCAACATCTCATATGCATGTCGGAGGTACCCTTAGTATTGTAGGACTATGAAATACAAAGTTAAGGTCACATCAGGTCTGCCCATTGTAACTGCTATGGCTAGTTTTAATTTAATTATCTGTAATCTTGAAACGGGATCATTTGTGTTATAAGTGGTTGTTACTTGTGACTGTTGACAATGACTTCAGCTAGGCTGGAGTTTAGCTTGGAGTCGGATTCGGAGTCGAATTCGGTGTCGGAATCATCTGAAAACCGATGGATTTCGCAGGTATAGTAAAAATTGCACACACAGCTACGTCAAATCCTTCTCTGGCATAACTAAAAACTTCTTACTTTTTACGCATATCACGAATATTTAAGAGTGTCATCGTGGTGCAGTAATCAGGTCAGATTTCTCGCCTGAGACTCCCATTCGTTCTCCGTTGCTGACGGTGCCCTGACCAGCCCAATACGACCGATCCATCACTGCGGCAATATTGGACCAATCATCTCCGATCTCCGCCGTGCGGTTATCATCAGCCGAGCGTACGCTGGCATCAGCAGTGATCAATATCACCACTGAGCCGATTTATTCCGCCGCCACCGCCACCGCCGGCTCCACCGCCTCCGCCACCGCCACCACCGCCTCCGCCACCGCCACCACCGCCACCGCCGCCACCGCCACCGCCGCCTCCACAGCCACCGCCGCCCGAGCGACCCCCGGTATTATTATCTCATTCTAGGGAGTGGCCAAACTTGCGCCGCGGCCCTCACAGTATGATGTATTGCTTTATTACGCCGCCGCTAAAGATTTATGGGATCTTATCTGAAGCTAAGAAGAAAAATACCCGGAGAAAATGGTCGACGTCGGCGACTGGCGATGGCCTCGGAAGGAGCCATTGTGTGAGTGAGGCAGGTGTGAGGACCTGAGGTGTGGGACGGACACGGTGTGATGCATCACCTGTATGCAGTTGTAATTGGTTTCATGATTACATTTGCAAGCTGCGTGACTTGGCAGCTGAGGTTCGTTTCTAGCACAATAGCTCGGCAGCAGGAGACGATAGAGGTGTATCCGAGCTCTCCAAGTGACAGGCCAATTGACAAATTAAACGTTGAAAATGGGCATGATTTAACGTATTTGAATTGATTCATTAGATCCCGTGTAAGTATTGCAATGCTAAATATCCCCAGCCCATATGTGTCTTACTGATGCGCTCGTATGTTCGTTCCCTGCAACCTAAAGGTCGCTAGGCTAACGCCAGATATATTTCGAAATGCCTCGCTAATTGGCTTATATTGCCCTCTTGCAATAATCATTCGTGCATTAGCAGATTGCTCGTGCGTCTATTCCGAATTCGTCGAAGTTGTCTTGATAGAATCTACTCGGAAATGCATCAACAAAATTAAATCCACCCAGACGCATCTCGCTCCCGGAATTAATTTCGCAGCTTTAAATGAGCAGCGGCCCGGCGCATTCCAAATCAATGCGGCCGCCTCCGCGTGTTGCGGCCCGGACCTGACATCCCGGAGCGGCGCGGACATTCCATCTCCGGCCCGTTCCGCGCCCTGCACCAGCCTATTGTGTGTTTAAAACCATTCAGAGCCCATAGTTTCCCGAAATTTTAATGTTGTTTCTTTAGATTGCTTTTGGTGCCCAAGGGAGTCGTTTCATATATTGCTCTCGAGCAATGCGTCACCGGTAGACTCAAAGATAATTCCTCCCGGGTAACTTATGGCTCCTCAGGTAGTTTCGACCGGCGCGGCGCGCTGAGAAAGGCTCCAGAAGTAAGAAATTCTCCTATGTTTGCAATACTTATTAACGCACGATACGCGAGGGAGCAATACCAGAGGATGAATTCTCCTCGCTTGAGTTACAAAAGCGTGCATGGATTTTATGGCCATGTTCGAAATAAGCCTTGTTAGCGGACGCTAGATTTACTCAGACAGCATGCTGGAACATGCCACCGTACATATATACGTTTAGTTTCATTTATTTCATACGCTTGTTTACGTATATATCCAGCTGCGTAAAATGCAGAAAATCATTCTTTTAGGACGCTTATACAGTAAGTTTCAGATCAAGATCGTAACCTATTGTATTCGCTGAAAAAGCACAACACCCAAGATTGAACAAACAGCGATAACACGAAATTTGAATGCAAACGCCCTCCGAGTTTTCTCCGAGAATTGACGTTTAATTAGATCTGGGCTAAGATCAACCCGGATCCGGATACAGTGGCTGCTGCTTGGCTGCCGCGCTGTAAAAAGGACCGGAATTTGCATACAAAGCTGCCGCCGCCAGTAATTAACCGCAAATATAAAACGTCGGCGTCTCCTTCGCCGGCGTTGCGGCCACGAGACGGTCCGGAGGTCCGTCGCCAGGCGGCCATTCGGCGACTGTTCCTCGGCGACGAGATGCGGACGGGAGGAGCGGAGCCGTGTCGCGGCAGTCAGCCACGCCGATATATCAAGTTACGGCCGGCGCAGTTGGAGACAATTAAGGACCTCATAATGGCCGCACATCAACTTGTCGTTATCCTGAATCGTCCGGACGCGATGAATGTGAGAAACAATTAGGAGGTCCTTCAGTCGGGTCGCGGCGGTCGCGCGGGGCGGGTCGTGCTGTGTCGGCTCCAGACGCGTCAGCCGCAGGCCGCAGCCGTAAATTCGACGCCAGCGCGGGAAAAAAGGCTGACTCTCAATGAACTCCATAAAGGGGATGGATGGCATGCATTTTGCATGGTTCTGGGTCTGAGAATGGCATTACCCGGGACGCGCTAGTCGCCGAGGTTCAAAGAGCAGGGCAACTGTCTCGACTTCGTTCAAAGTTTCCAGGTCATGGATTGTCGCCTGAAAGTTTAGCCCAAGAGCACAGTTTCTAAAATTCTTCGGGCTTGAACTTACGATAGTTTATATGCCAAAAAATATGGTTGCTAGAGGGAAAATTTTTGATTGGAGATAATGAGATGTCACCTTCTTTACTTGTGGTTTCTTACTCTAGATCGTGAATATTCTTGCATTTTTCACTTTCAAACGTACCAATTTCCTCATAAGTACTCATATTATCTGCTCATGATCTGCCCTTATCCTCATATAATCTGTCAATTACAACCCACAAGCACCGCCATGTCAAATTTCAATTAAAAAATCAGGTTGTCAGCAAAAAAGGCCTCACGGTCACATACATCCTGTTTGACGTGGCTCACATAAGATTCAAATAATGTATTTGCTTACGCACAAGTCTCTCGGTTGAAAAATTGACCGTGTTACCCATCAAGTGAAATAATACCAAACTTGAGCAAAAAACTACCTCCATAACCAGCCAAACTCAATGTTCAAACATGCGGGAAGCAGATCCGCCACTCACGGCTCCGTGGTTAGAAAGTGGCAGGTTGATATTTATCTACCGCAGTTGGATTTCGTTGTAATTATTTTGTAGCTGCAGTCGGCACGTCACAAGCGTAGGTACTACAGCTGTTTTTGATGACAAAGATAATTTGGTAAGCAGTCATCAGAGTGCCTGATTATTTATATTTCTTCGCTGGTGGTCTCATATCAAATTGCAGCCGCATTGAAACTGCTTAATGAGAAAATCGTGTTCATACATATGATCGCAGTGTTTATTTATGAAGTTTGATAAATGTTTGCTATCCTGCCGCATATCCACATCATTTACATTACGTCACTT
>JARBER010164499.1:0-10015 GCA_030265075.1 Balanus glandula
CAGCTAGGGGAGCGTTGCGCAAGCGTGGAGCAGTGGCGATCCTAGGTGCCCTCCCGTCCGCCGAGCGACCAACCACTAATATCCCTGAGACCTGTACATTGGCTATTTGTATGGCATATTTGTTTGTAACGTGGCCCGCGATACCATTTATTGTTTACTTTTCCAGGGCCAGCTGTGAATTAGGAATACGATAATGTTTCTACCACTCCGAATATTGTATTTTTTCAGCGCTTCCATTTATTAACCCGCGCGGCGTAGGGGGGGGGGGTAAATTTTACCCCTCCTCCAGGATTTTGTCGATAACTCAGAAACCGTTCTAGATATCAACTACAAACTTACTATACCTTATCTTGTATCAATTTGACGTCTTTTGGACAAAATTGATCAAGAACTTGTGAAGAAAATGGCGTTTTAATGACGTCATGTCGTGCCACTTTTGATGAAAAAAATCTTTTTTTTAATCATAGACAATTGTGTGCAAGTGCAATTTGCAAACCAAAACTGCCCAAAGATAGGTGATTAGATTATCTAAAAAATGGCTGTATCGGATTTTCAAGCGTTTAAGTTTTAAATCCCCAAAATTTCAAAAAACTATTTTTTTTCAAAAAAGCTTTAAAAAAAATCTTAAGCAATTTTAAAAACGGAATTCATGTGAGAGAACTACGCATGAAAATTACACACACCAGATGTCAAAGCAATATCTCTGATTTTGACTGAGTTATAGCTCCTTGAGTGTAAGTGACTGATTAATTCATTTATGAAAATCACGTTTTTTGGATTTTTGACAAGATACGAATAAATAAATGTCAGTACTGTTCTTCTGAGGAAAACCAGTCTAGAAACATCTAACTTGTATTGAATTTGATTTATTTCAAAATTGGACCTCGAATGACCCGATTTTGACCTACATTTTATCTGAGGGTCAATTTACGGGGTCAGAATGTAAAAATGAGTACTTGCATTAAGTTCTACGTATAAAAGTGCCATCAAACATGTGCCGCATGAGTTTCTTTGATATTTTAAAAATGGTGACCTTGTGTGACCTGGCCTTGACCTTGAACTTGATCTTAAATTCTACTTTTGGTATTGTAGAATATTAATTATACACCTTGTGAGAGGTTTTTGTTCAATACAATTCAGAATCAAAGACTTTGAATGGGAAACATGACCCATCAAATCGAGAAACTATAACTTGACCTTTGATCTGGCCTGTGACGTCACATGTAACCTCCAGGTCAACACAAATTATTTTAACCCAACAAATGTTCCTTGGCTATCGATTGCTGGTTTGCGCGTCTAGCTGCGGTGTAGGGTTCGGAAGATACGATGGGGGTAAAATTTACCCCCCCCCCCCTGCGCCGCGCGTTCGGCTGGAGACCCCTACGCCGCGCGGGTTGTGATCCGACAAAATCGTAGGCACTTTAAGATAACTACTACCTACTCATACATTACATTTTTGTTTTTTGTTGTTTGCAGTGCTTTAGGTGAGTGATGACAATTACAAATAATAATTGTCCTTATTGCTTGTTAATGCATGACTTGCCAAAAGTGACAAAGTAAGCAGAGTAAGCATGACAAAAGCAAGTCATGTTAAAGCATGATTTGCCAAAAGCGAGAGTCCCTTTTGCATTGCCTGTAGCACTCATTTTGAGAATGAGGCACTACAAAATCCCGTCATTTCAACCCTGTTCTGGAGTTCATATGCCTTTAGTAATGTGTGTAGTTGACGAACGTTTTCCAAAACTCTATTTGGTATTTGGAATTTTGGATTTACGGTGAATCGCTCCTACGCTTTCGAAGCAATAACAGGATGCCGTACTTGCCGCACTTGGCTCGGTAACACTGCGCCTGTGGTAAGATTGGGTCCTGGACCACCAGCCAGCAAAGGTCGTTTGAGCGGCGCTGCAGCGGCTGTCACGGTGACTGGTCGTGCCGTGTGTCCCGGCAGCTCATCAGGTCGAAATGGATCGCCAGCGGAGCAGTCAACAGCTGACCTTTCCCGGGTGACCGGCGATAGACGCCCGGTGGAGGTCTGTGACCGCACCGGGCCGAGGAGCGTGTGTGTGTGTGAGGGGAGGGGGGACTATGAAGGGGGTGCAGCAGCGTCCATTGGCGCCCCCTGGCCGGAGTTGTTTATATCCAGCAGCAGTGCAGAGGCAGACAGGACATGAGTAATGTCGTTTGTAACATCCTTGGGTGAGAGGTCAGATTGCCAAAGGTGTCTGGAGCTTATATATAGTTAAATAAGCAGTTAGGTATAAATTATACAAACAGTAAAGTGAGATCTTTCCGTCCTACCTGTTTCAGTTAGTATAGTAAGATCTTACCTGAGCTGATGCCTGTCTCACCTGCCTCCCATCTATAGGAGGTAACTTTGCCCGAGTAGTTTGCTCAGACTGAGTGAGTGAAAACGCGAAGCGTAAGTACCAATGCAGTCTCACAGATGGGTCGAACTCTGTTTTCTGCTGGTATGTTTGCTTGTTTGCTTGCTTTTTTGCTTTAATGTTTGCTTGCATGAATGCGTGGTTTCAGGGTCCGGCTCACTGCACTTATAAGGAAAATGTGCAGCCTGATGATTTTGTCGAAAATGAACGAATGCAAATGGTATAGACTATACCTATAATAATATTTGGCATCAATACTCCATCATAACACTAGCTTTAAAAGAAAAAACAAGGTTGCTTGTGCTAGCCGCTAATTGGTTTGTTATTTCGTGCTGAAAGCTGTTCGATTCGTATATGGTGTATTTACTTCCACTTGGCTTTCAACAGTCTCAGTATCTTCAAGTCTACCTATACTTTTATCCTTGTTTGATAAACTAAACTTACAATTGAAACAAAGTAAAAGACAATAAAGTAGTGAAGATACTTGAGACAAGAGAGGGACGTGCCTTTTGAACGAGACAGTCGATATGCTCGTTGCATCAGGTGCGAATCCAGGATTTTCATTGAGAGGAGCTGCAGGCCCGAGAGGCGCATTTTTGGCACCTGGGGCTGGAGGGGCGGCACCTGATTCGCCGTCCCTAGTCGAAAAAGGACTGCGGTGCCCAAACTGCGCCTTGCGCCTTCGGCGCAAAAAAATATCCCCACAGCGCAGGAGGAGGGGGGGGGGGCAATTTTCATTGGGGAGGGGCGGCAGGCCCAAGCAGCCTCCAACTTGGATCCGCCACTACGTTGCATCTAAAAGAAGACAATGCACCTATATTTTGTGTACCGGCAATATGTCAATTTTGCTCAGGCCGTGTGCCTCCTTCATCTCCCGGCCATGTGTTTGAACAGATGTGCCCTCCGGGGCAGCGAGCAGGCCCGCCGGGGGTTTCTTCATTTCCACACCGTGTCCCCCTCATCTCCCATGCGTGTGCTTGCGGAGTTGTGCCCTCCGGGGCAGTGTGCCCTCCTCCGGGACACTGCCTCCACGACCTCTCATAAGCTAGGTCCTGCTAGGTCAGACCTGTCCCGCCTCCCGGTTGCATGGCAGCCAGGGTTCGAGTCGCTTCGGCGCTTGCTATTTGCTCCAAGCTGTGATGGCCTGCGGTCGGTGGCAGCGGTTGCACTTATGGTCACGTGACGTCAGCGAGCGAGGCGGACCATGTATGTACACTGTGCAGGTATGTCAGGAACGCAAAACTTTCGTCTCTAAATTCTGCCGGCCAGCAGGAATTGCACGATAAGCACTTCTAATTGCACTTTGCACGGCTCCTGGCTCCTGGCCAGGAGCCGCGCAACAACCTCTGCTTAGCACGGGCCCTGGCCTCGTAAATCCGTTCATACGAATCATCCAGACCAAATATATGGGAGAAGATGTGGAGGCTGAATAACGTCATAAAGGTAAATTGTGACACCAATGAATATTCATAAATGCATCAAATAAATATGACAAAACATGAATGTGTCGTACAGAACATATGTGGACGTAATTTCAAAGTAAAAATGTAGGTATGCACTTAAGTGTAGATATTCCCGTTTCAGTTTCCTACTATATTTGTGTCGAGCAGATTTAGCTGACATAACGTAAAATTAAACTACTTATTTGGTACCGGATAGGATTTGCCGGTTTCACGTTCCTTGAAGGGACTATCCCACCTTTTTGAAAGTTGTCAAATGTAAGTCATATTATGCAAAAATATTCAAAGAATGCTGCTGATCCCGAATATCACATTTATTTTTCTAAAAAATATCTCAAACTCTTACAAATCGAAGTTATATTATCTGGTCTGGTGACGTCATAGCAAAGAAAAACGAAGGAAGTTTGGGTAGTGGAAAAAACCTTCACTCTGTTAATTGCTGAAAATATTTTTGCCCAAGTCGACTACAATGCAAATATGCTAGACAGAGATGACGTCATCAGTCACTAAACCCTAATACCAATACACTAAGGGCTTTTGACAGATGTAAAAGGTAAACTCGAATATCTTTTTAATTAGACAACTTTGGTTGTTTTAACAGATGTCATACTTATTTTCAGAGCCCAGGACGTAAAATGGCTATCTCAACTCAAACGCAATGTTAAGGTGGGATAGACACTTTAACCTGGTCAAATTGACCGCTGATCAGACGTTAGCGCGCCTCCGAGAAGCTTCTCTAACGCCGACCCTCACAAAACTAAACCAAATATCAGGTCCCGCAACGGTGGCGGCGACCCGGGAGGCTGGGAAAACAGTTTGTTTAGTCCGCTCTATTGAACTTCACATTAACCTGAGCCTGAAATGATTCAAAAACTTCGATTCGCCTTGCGTTGAGCTTTTCGATAATGCTTTTTTGTGCTATCTTTTTACTTTTCGAACTAGAAAGTATTTATTCCCCTGTACGGTGCCAATCTTATGACGTCACGCTCTGACGTCATGATCACGTAAATCACCGGATGACGCTACCTTATACATACAGCCTTGACATAACTGAAGAAACTTGCACCATTCATAAATGAACAGTAAGGTATGCATGACATGAAGCAGACGGATCGAGTTATTTCATTTATGTCCAGCAACTGATAAACATTGTTGTTTCCACAAAAGAAAAGGATTACTTGGCTGCACCTTTACACATAGTGATTCTCAATAACCTTTATTTCTGATTATTTCTGATGATTATTTTGAAGAGATGCATTCGAATCAACGCACATGCAGATCACGGCCGGCATTTATCATTAGGGTAAGCGGGGGGAAGCCCGCCACCATAAGCATTTCCTATCGCTGAGAACAAATTGTATACAGTATGAAACGGACCTTTGTTCAGATTAATTCTATGATGAATTTTCCACAATATAATGGCTCTATAAATCGCTTGGTAGCTCCAGGATATAATTTCAATGGCTTAGAAAAATGTTATGTACTTTTATATGCCCCTAAAAAGTGAGGGTAACACCGCCATGGGTGTTTTTCTCACGTACTTCCAGGGCATCGACAGCTATACTAAATTGACAAGAAAATGGGATCATTTGTTGTAACCGAAAACGACTATTAAAGGTGGGAAAGGGAAAACACTAGGAAAAATAAAAAAGACGGGTTTCACCGCCACTTCCCGGGGTAACCCTGCCTTAGCGTGGCGGGGTTACCCGCATCGAAGGTCTACAAAGAACACAAGACCCTAGCAAACTGAGAAGTGGTGTTATGCAGTGGTGTCAAATATTTTCACTTATCCTATAACATGTAGGTACTCATTTACCACAAAATCATCAGCCTATACATTTACCTAATCATTGTAGTGAAACGGAAGCTAGTATCTCTGAAACGCGCTCATTCAAGCAAAGAAGCAGCCAAGCATGCATTCAAGCATTTAAGCAGAAGACGGATTCGGCCCATCTGTACGTTTAAGTCTAAAGTTGTGGGGGGTGAGTCGCCCCCATTGCCCCCAGGTTCCAACGTCCCTGCTCAAAGGGGATTATCAACAACAGAAATTGCTATGAACAACATTTTAGGTCCATGATAAATCGAAAGGACATTGTTTATCGATGGTAAAAATAGGAGTAGCACGTGGCAATGAAAATGGCAACTTTTGTTGGACATGTTGGACGAATTCATTTTAGAGCCCTTCGTGGACTGGAAATTCCATATGGAAATTCCCATGGAATGGAAATGGGATGGAAATGGGAGAAACTTAAGGGGAATGCATGGAAATGGAACGGATTTGGATTGGAATGAGACTGACCATATCATTTTTTAGCACCAAAAACAGTTAAATATGCTGAATTTTGTGGAAATGGGATGGAAATGAGAGCTTCATTAAAAATGAATATGGAACAGAACGGATTGGGATCTGGCTGAATAGGATGGAATGGAATGGGAGCTGAAAACATGTCTCATGAAGGGCTCTAATTCATTTATAATGCATGTAGCAGCACATGCGAACAGCCAGTGCTGAAGAGTCGTGATGCCAGGCTCCCACCCTCGCACCCAATAGCAAACCACGAGTGATATTCCAAATAAGTAGCTGTAGACGTGCATTATTTCCGATAACAGATTTGGGAAAAACTTATGTTCAATCCATTTTTGCAATATACAGTACATGATATATGGCCAGAATAACGCATTTGAGAGACCTGTCTTGTCTCAAGATTGGTAACAAATGAGGTCCCACATCCATCTGGAGCCTGTTTGAAGTTCCTCAGGCGGGTGATGTGTCGTCTGTTTGGCTGGCCAGGGTCGCCAGAAGCCCATATCTGTCACCAC
Organism: Balanus glandula; assembly: GCA_030265075.1. Lineage (NCBI taxonomy): Eukaryota > Metazoa > Arthropoda > Thecostraca > Balanomorpha > Balanidae > Balanus > Balanus glandula. Next base: position 6,665 of record JARBER010164499.1, read on the forward strand.
AGGCTTCTGGTGTTCTGGTCTCCGTAACCATGGTGAAGCTAAGAAAGGCGTCTTGTTAAACCTGTACGTGCAGAACGCTCACGTACAGTGTAACTGTACAGCTACTCGTACATACAAGAGCTGGCTGGCTCCATAGGCGTGAAACGTTTATCAACTTTACCTTGAAATGTATTTCGTTAACAATTTTCAAGCGCAAATATCGTGAAGCTGGTCTCGTCTGTCGATTTCTTGTTATAATTCCTTTCTTAAAGCAAAATGTGAATGTTTTGATTCCAATAAAAAACATGCTAATGACATACTAAATGTCACCATCAGAATAGCAATTTAAAATTTACGTACATACCACGTTAGGAACACCATGTAAGAACGTCTGGTAGGTTAGGAGCTGGCATTCCTGGAGCGGTTCGGTGCTTTATAAGTCTAAGCTACCGCAGCCGGTGTGCCGTTCCAAACCCTGCGCTACTGAACTCTAATCTGGTTTGAGTATTAACACTGCAGAGTATCAACTGCTGGAGTATACGCTGCTAGAGGATAATCTGCTGGAGCATGAACTGCTAGAGCATGAGCTGCTGGAGTATAAGCTGCTGAAGAACGATCTGCTAGAGTAAAAGCTGCCGAAGCATAGTCTGCTGAAGTATGAGCTGCCAGAGTATGAGCTGTTGGAGCATGAACTGCTGGAGTATAAGCTGCTGAAGCATGATCTGCTGGAGCAAAACGTGCTGGAGCATGAACTGCTGCAGTCTGAACTGCTGGAGCATGAACTGCTGGAGAATGCACTGCTGGAGTCTGAGCTGCTTGGGCCTGAACTTCTGGAGCTGCAGGAGCATGAAGTACCTGAACATGAGCTGTTCGGGGATAAGCTGTTGAAGCATGAACTGCTGGAGCCGCCTGGCCGGTCACAATGGCGCCGGCTGCCGAGTGCCGGGTTTACAAGTCACCGCGCCCGCCCGCTCCCATTAGGCCGAGCAGCTCGCGCAGCGGCGGCGGCGTCGCATTAGCATTGCACATGAGACAAGGGCGAGGTCAGGAGATGCCCCGGGGCAGTCACGCGGGGAATCGCCTCCGACAGCGCACACCCCTTACATGGCCACCCAATGCAGCTAGCGGCCAAGTGGCTCTCAGGATTTGTGAGATGGTGATAGGCCATGCTTCTCCCGGCTTTGTGCATCGGACAGCCTCATGACGTGACACTGCAGATAGTGATTGCTAAGATGAAACATGGCTTAGTCTAGCTACAGGCAGGCTTGGTACATTTTAATTTGCGTGAGGAGAAATTGCTAAAATCTGGAAGCTCTGAATGGTTGTGACCTGGAAGCTCTTTCGAAAGTCAATTATTCACTCTCAGATATATTCCGACTGGATGCATTTCAAGCGTTAGTTTTTACTTCTTAGTAAGTGTCAATATATTTTGGGTTTCTGACGTAGACATTCTTACTTTGTATTGTCGGTAAGGAAAAATGTACATAATAGTAGTGCACAATGGTTGACCTTTAAGCGTTCTTTAGGGGTGAATAACTACAGAAAGCACGCAACACACAAATTATCATTACATGTAGTTTCGTTACATTCACGAGTCATATCCACCTTGAGGCCGTCCATTTGTATCCATTGTTTCGCCACTTGAAATTCTAACCAGTATTTCACCTAACTGGCGGGCATGTGCACTGTGTAGTGGTATGGTTGTCAATTGAAATGATACAATAGTGCAGCGGTGCCCGAGATCAAACTATTTCCTACCGCCACCTTAATTGTCTATGTGATTGAAACGACAGGATTATTGATTTATGCAAGACAGACATTTAGTCACGCCTGATGTCTGTCCATACCTGGCAGACTGTCAGATACAGCACGTAAACTGAGCAATGAAACTTCTTGTAGTCATTGTGACACTGTCAGATTATCAGCGATGAGATGGCTAAGACTGCTAATACTGCAGCCCGATGCATAACATGACAGTTTAAGAGATGCCGCGCTGTCCCACCCGTCACCCATTACATGAGTCTCAAGTTGTCAGCTGTATGACCGAAATGGGCTCTCAAGGTTGTACTATCTACAGGAGTTATGTGTGATAGCGCTTTTTGGAGGCTCATGATGTAAAGGATAAGATTACTTTACTAATATGCATACGTCTCTTGTTTTGTGCCGGTTATGACAGAACTAGAGACCGCGTAAAAGAAACTCAGTCACTTTTAGCAAGTCAAGCTTAGACAAGTCCTAGGGACTAATAATGATTTGTATTTGTAAGTAAAGGCTTACCTAAACACCGCAAATAACACGAAACAATAATTCATTTGTTAAAATAATAATTGTCTGAAAAGTGGCTACGACTTTGTCACACCGCTATTTAGATATAGAAGCTTCTGAAAAGCACCTTATTCGGCGCGGTAAGACATTTCCGTATTTTCGCTTAGCAAATCGACACTTGTTCGTCATGTAGGGCGCTTGTTTTGCTTATTTTCGGTCTACTATTAATTAATTTTATAGTGGACTATAGACATAAATCAGCTATTCGCAGAAAAACCACACATAACACCGGTTATTCGCAGAGCAAGAGGGTGGTTTAATATGAGGAGACGTAACAAATAAAGAAGAACTGGAGCAAGGACGTTGAGAAAAATAAATGAAGAAACTTGCATGGTAGCATTGGTTGCGCTACGAATAAATGCCTAAAAAAAATCCCTCAGCTGTTCTTTTAGAACGCTGAGGGGGCCCAGACCCTTTCTGAGCGGGCAACTCCTGCGTGGGGCTGAAGCCGTCTTGTACGGATCAGGCCTCTTATATGTAGACCCGGACTCATCTTACATGGGCCCAGACCAGTCTGGGCCAGGACCCTCTGCGTGAAATCGGACCTGCGTGGGCACGGGCCTCCTACTTGGGCGTGAACCACTCTGGCGTGGGTCTAGACTTCCTCCGTAACCTGGGCCCAATACGTGGGCCCGGACCTGGCTCATGCTAAAATCTAAAGCCTTCCCATGCGTGATCCAGGAACTTCTATGTGAGCCCGGACTTAAGTGGGCCCAGGCCTCCTGTATTTGAGCCCTGGTCTCCTACCTGGGCCCAGATCCCTCCTGGGTGAACTAGAGGGGCTTGAAATTGCTGAGTTTGACATTGTTTAGAGAGCTTAAAGGGATAGGTATTGCCACCTGGGAAAGATTGCTAAAAGGTGGCTAAAATGATTTTTGGGAATTCATGATCGTGTTGACTCATGCTTCGGTGTCACCAAAAGCAGTGGATTGAAAACCCATTGTTTTATTTATTTCCGATTCCAGACCAAAGTACCAAGATGTGAACAGCACTAAATTCATGATGGCCGCCCTCATCCAATGGCTGTGAATGTGGCGCAACTGTGAA
>JARBER010164510.1:0-10014 GCA_030265075.1 Balanus glandula
GGTCGCCGCGGCGTCCCCCCCCCCCCCATCCCCCTTCGCTGCCGCCCCGCCGCGACCGGTCCCGCCGAGACGCTCAAACGGGTTTTACTACACATTCCGCGGCGTGGCGCGCGTCGCCGGCCGCCGCGAGGCTCTCAAACCTGGCGCCGCGCGCGGCCGGTTTGAGGAGCACCGCGCGCCGCCCGTGTTGGCTGGCTACGCCACGGTTCTCGTAGATCGGGCTGGCGTCGCTGCTGCTGACCTGAACAGCGGCGCGGCGCGGCGGCGGCGGCGGTGGTGACGTGACGTGGCTGCTCAGAGTCTCGGCTGGAGCGGCGCCGCTGACGCCGCCGCCGCTGCTGCTGCTGCTGCTGCGCACGGCCGCCCCTCGCGGGCGGTGGGGACTGCTGAGGAGCGCTGAACGAACTCTGTAGGCTGCATGCTCCGCTCCGAACGCGGCCGATACACACTGCAGTGGCTCCTTTGCAGGCCTGACCGACAGCTGTCATCGCCGCCGCTGACGCCGCTGTCTGTCAGTTCAGATCAGCTGTGGTCTCCAGCTGACCTGCCGGGTCTGACAGACCTGACAGACCTCCGGTGTATCAGCTGAGAATGTCTGAGGACTGCCAAGACCTCACACAGCTGCAGGACTGCCTTGATGCTGTATCGCTTTGTTACCCCGCTGTTCCAGTGCTAACCACTGTTCCTGGGTCTCACATCATCCGACCCACCGTCTGATGTCGCAGCGGCCGTCTCCGTCTCACTCCCCGTTACCGGCGCTCTGGCGATGGAAGACAGACGGACAGACCAGCTGGCGGCGGCAGCAGGCCGGCCTGCTCCCTCCTCCCCTCCTCCCTGTCGCCGTCAACCCGATCTGCAGCTGTCTCGACTCTGGCCTCGCCTCGGTCAGTGTCGGCGTGCTGTAACCGCAACACGCCGCAGCCAGGCTCCTAGCCGCGTGGCCCGGCCCGGCGCGGCGTCCCAGCTCACAGCTGCACAACCAGCGGTGACCATTGGTAACCACCGGTAACCATCGGTAACCATCGGTAACCATCGGTAACCATCGGTAACCATCGGTAACCATCGGTAACCACCGGAACTTTCCCAGCGGCGGTAACGCCCGAAAATCACCGGCAGCCAGCGGTAACCAGTAACCACTCAGCTGAAATCGTCAATTATAGCCAGCTCGGTAACCGAGCTGGCTTTTCGGTTTGGACGCGGAACGTTTTGTGGATGGAGCTGATGGAAATTGAAAACTATCTGATATCTGTACAGACGACAGATAACTGATCCCAGTATAGCCATTAACTACCGCCTCCTTCCCCGCTCAGGTCTCATCCCAGTCAGGGACCTATCAGTAGCTCGACAGTGCAGTACCTACTATCATCCGCTTTGCTGGTCCACATTACACAACTGCGCCGTGTTGTGTTCCCGAACGAGTTGAGAACTGGATGCGGTTTTTGGACGAGTTTTAGGAAGCGCGCTGCACTGTGAGACGCGAGTTGCAGAACTTGTGTCTCGAGCGGTCTTCTCCGTACGAGTCGGCTCGGTTCCAGCGGTTCTGGGAGGCCCGTCTCGGTTTCCAGCGGCTTTGGCAGGCCCGTCTCGGTTCCCATGGCACCTGGCAGTCTTGCTACGCTGCATGTCCGCGCTCGGTTACTGGTAGTTCTTTAGCCATTCCTGTGCTCGGCCTCGGACATTAGTTCTGAGGAAGGGCAAATCCTACTAGTAATTATCACATAATTCGAAAAAATCATCGCATTTCACTTCCCTGTTTCTTGATAACTTAATAAAATCAATTTTCCCTGGTGAGCTGTTTAGACTTCCAAGTAAGACAAGTGCTCCTTTTTTGTCGGGGCACGATGGTCTTTGTCCCTCCTTGGATTCACCAGTACGGGGAGGGGCAGGGGGGGGGGGGGGGGGGGGGGGGGGGGGCCCCCCCCCCCCCCCCCCCCCAGCCGTCACCAGCCAACAGCCGCCAACGGTCGCCCACCCCTGTCGTCATACCTACTAACTTCCGCTAGCTGAAGAAAGATGACAGGGACCCCGGCCGGAGGGGATGGCCGTGGAGGGGGGGGGGGGGCACAGCCCGTGCAGACTGCAAACCGTGCGGCCCACAACTGTCGACACTGACGCCACCGTTCACCGGCTGTCCGAACTTATAACGCATACGTTACACGCTATAGCGTGGATCGCTGTGGGACCGCCGAGGGGACTGCGGCTGGCGGCAGGCCAGTTCGATGACAGAGGAGCCGGCGACGCTGACCGGAGGCGGCAGATGACTGCGGCTCGGCGACACAGGGTAGATCAGGGGTCACTGAACGGGTTGGTTGGGGGTTACTTCTTTGTTCCGGGATTGGGGTGGAACTGGCCGCTACGTTGGACAGAGTTGGACAAAACGCTTAAATTCAGCATTAATGAAGGCTCGTTGAGGTCGAAATATGTTGTTCCGTCATTTATATGCCCTGTGGCTTAGTCAATCAGGTATTAAGTGTCACTTCCGCCCTGAGTCCCGAAGACCACCCGGGAATGGCATTAAGAGATGGCGTCAGCCGGGGACGCTGGCTGGACAGGCACGCTGCCTGGGCGGCGGGGATGCCGATGTAGAGACGGACACCGGCCCGTGCCCCGCGTCACCAACACCTGCAGGCCTCTCAGCCGAGACGGTACCGAGTCGCCGCGGAAAACCGGGCTGCAGGTACCGACAGTTTCGCTTAACGCGAGCAATACCATCGGCTGGTGGCGGGCTATAAGCCGTTGTGTTTCTTTGTGCCGTTATACGCCGCTATATGCTCTCCTTGGCCGTCTTCCAAGCCGCTGGGCCACGTCTCCGAAAATAAACTGGTTTTTGCTGGATAGACGATTTTACGGGCAGCATTCCAGCGCCACGTCTGCCAAAAACATCAACATTGTCACGGTGTGCCGCCGGTTCGGCGTCGGACCCGGGTCACTTCTCAGTTCTGCCGCCCGTCTCCACACACTTTAAATTGTGAATCTTTAAGCAGATATAGGTGTACACTGTACCTGCACTCTGATGTAGGTTTTCGTTCATCTTCCGAGGCCATTTGCAGACCCTTCCTGATGTTTCCACACGATACTCGTCCCATTCCGTCCGGAGCCCCTCACAGAGCGGTTGCACCGGGATGCTTGGACACCACGATACCTATACGATACCTGGCCGATACCTGCAGAGGTATCTTGTGTCCAAACGTTTTCCCCCTCCCGGCGCGAGCGGTAGGTGCTGGCTGCTCATGCTGTTGGTTCCCCTCGCTAGCGCCGTAGCGTCGTCCCGTTGACATTGACTGACCTCAGCATGCAATTGCTCAATCGCTTCCACTATATTTGTCAATGTCCCTTGGCGCCAACTGAAATAACCTTAACAGTTTCTATGCCGTTTCCGCCCAAATCATCATCGTCTGTGAATGCTCTCTTTTATGTTGTCGTCCCGTGACTAAAGGGACTTTTGTCGACTGCTAAGAACTTCGCAACGTCTTGATAGATGCATTCTTTCTCAGTTGTCCGTTATTTGATTACATTTGGTCAAATGGTTTATTAGAGTCCGCCAGTACCGCTGAAAGGTTGCATCATAGTGAGTTGTTGGCACTTTATTTTCCTCCATTACTGTCTAGGCCTAGTTGACTGGATGATTTCAGACATCCATTAGGTGCCTCAATGCAAAACCCCATAACAACATTGCCTAGTTATCCTGAATCAATAGCAACCACTGAACCATCAGTGCTGAGTGCAGCAAACTCAAAACACCCGAATAAGAGGGCTGTCAGCGGCGTAATGCGCCTTACGTGATCAAATAAACTCTGCACGACGCTGATTAGATCAGACGAGACGGTCACATTCGGGACCGATCCTCGACAGACCCGTGCTCTGCCTGGATCGGGCTGTCGAAATGGAAGGCTGGTTCATCCGTTGCCGGGCGGGTGTTTCTGGGCGGCGCGTGGCGGGCGGAGCTGCCCCAGTGCCCCAGCTCAGTGCGGCGTCCGGTTGTCCTCCCTCGCTGCTGCCAAATACATTCAGTTTGCGAATAGACTCAGAGAGTGTCTGCTGGTGCGTCACCTTTCCATCCTTTTTTTCTCTTCTTTTTTCTACACTTGCGTCCTACTTTTCTTTGCTCACACCAGCCGAGGCTCACACCAGCACACCAGGCGCCGGGACCACGGTCGGCAGAACCACGTGCACTTCCGGCCAGCTTCCGGTGCCGGCCCAGTCGGCCTGTTTCGTGACTGAGCCGTGAGTGGTCCGTGACGTGATATTCCGGTGGTCAGCGCGGGACTGCTGATGGACTGGAGCTGGCCACGCCGCCATCAGACCGGAACACGCGCTGCAAACTTTTCGGAAAGCCTGCAGCCGAGTTTGTTCGATTGCCTTGTACTTAAAGAATGGATTGGATTATTACAGGCCGAATGACAGGCCGCGCAAAGGACAGGCTGCTGAAATGCAGCGTTGTTAGTTTCCATGGTAACCGCACGAGGGACGGGCCGTGACGAGGTTTACCGAGTTGGTTTTGGTCGGAGCAGGCGTCGGAAGTAAAACTGAACTTGACCAGCTGCGTTTGTCCTTTGTGTATCTTTGTGTATTTTTGTCTTATTGTGCAATTAGGGCGTTTTCACACGTGCACACTGTTCGTGCAGTACCCATAGGTAATACCTGTATAACATGTGCATTAGTTGTGTCAACTCATATAAGTTTAACATTTATGCCTATCTATATACTACGTTTAGCCGAATATACCTTGGTTTAGCCCGACTTGTGACCGTACCTATACAGTTACCTGTCTGACGGTACATATAACGTCTGCGTTTGTCCGTTGCAGGCTCACTCACCCGTGACCTGAGGACCTACCTCAACACGCGCTTCCAGAAGGGCTCGGTGGATCATGAGCTGCAGAACACCATCCGGGACAACCTGTACCTGCGCACCGTGCCCGTCACCACCCGTGCCCCGAGGCCGAACGAGGTTAGTACTGAACTGCGCACATAGGTCAAATCAAGACTCAGGCTAGGCTCAGGCTCAGGCTAGTCTCAGGCTCAAGACTTAGGCTCAGGCTAGGCTAGAGCATCAGGCTAGGCATGCCATGACGTTGCTAATACTGAGGAAATGGGTGTACTATATACGGCCACGCTGGTCATATATAGTACATTCATGCGTCAGTATCAGTGACGTCATAACCTGCAGGGCCCTGGGTCAAATGAGGTCATTGGGCGGTCCGATCGCGGTCTCGGTGCGTTCGGTATGATCGCGCCTCAGGATTGACAGAGGTCATTGTAGACTGAGATGAGGACTGTCATGCCTCAAGGTCAAACGAGGGCATTGTCTTGCTGGAGGTCATTCAATAGCAGGGCAGTGCCATTCCCCTGACCGATGCAGCCGAGGAGAGCTGAACAGAGCGCAGACTACACCGTACTCGTCCCGTTCTGACAGATCGCAGAGTCCGCCATTATCGCGCTGTCGAGGCTCAGAACTCAGAAGGGTGGAGCGACCGTGGAACGCGATTCTGACGTGGAAATCCGATCCCTGCCGTCTCTGGCCCGACAGCGCCTCGTGGCTGCCGCTTTGTTCGTGTCTTCTCGGCATTCATCCCCGGAATAGATTACCGCGATGAACGCGCCGCTGCACAAAAGCGCTCGACACACCTGTTCACTTGTTCAGTGTTCTGTATTCGTCCCGGCCCGTGGCCTGGGAAGGCCGTCATTGGACCACCGCTGGCGGACCCATGGAGGCTGGTGGTTATTTGGACAAGGAGGCTAGCCGGTCATTGTAGCCTTGTCCTCCCAAAATACGCATTAAATTGGTTCAACATTTCCCGATCTAAAATTTCTATGTTTTTGTTTTTGCAGTGTTACGTCTTTTTTAAATTAGCCATTGCCCCACAAGGGAGGCAAAACTTAAAAGTCGACTTTTTGTGTAATAATTGTGTGACGTCTTTTGTGTTCTTGTTAAAAGCAGTTATTTCCTTGTGTTTTGCCCTTCCAAACATTTTGGTCGCCGTTGGGGATCCGCGTCGGAGCTTAGAGACTGACTGACGCCTGGTCTTCTTCGCAGGTGCCCGGCGTAGACTACACGTTCCTCACACTCACCGAGTTCAGGGAGTTAGAGCGGTCTGGCAACCTACTAGAGAGCGGCGTATACGAAGGTAAAGCGATTAGCCGAAAGTTAGCACTGTTTCAGGGATAAAACAGAGCCAGGTGCTCATGAATTAGCACCTGGCCAATAACAATCATTTTCCAGTCTTCAATGCATATGTGTTGTCATTGTGCTGTGCAGTGTGCGTTCGAATTTTGATCGCGCCTGTCGCCTGCGCTTATGCCCGCATGGCGTTTGACTCATCCTCTCTGTCCTAAATCTGACCGGAACGGCCATAACTTACATAACATTCCCCGCTTTGGTGTCGTCTAGCGGTCACTACTAACACCATTAATCCTAGTTCATAACGTAGCCACTAGCAGGCATTATCCCCTAAGAGCTCTGTAATCTTGCCCGTACTCTCCGGTTCCAGCCCGCGGCTGCCGCGCGTGGACCGTCGTTCCTTCCGGCACCGCTGCCGTGTCGTCTCGACGTTTAGCATAACTGGTTTGGTGACCGGCTTTAGGAGACTGCCGCGGCTGGACGGCCGCTTGACCAGCCGCTCGAGCCACACCTTTGTTTTGAACCGACCCCGCCGAAACTGCGCCCGAGGTCACGGTGACGGACGGCGCTCGGTGAGTTTGGGGCAGCAGCGGGCACGCCCCGGGGCCCGGTGCTCGGGTCGGCGGCGGTGGTGACCAGCTGGAGACGCAGCGGCGCGGCATGGCTCGTCCACGCCCACGCCGCCGCCGGCCGCGCGCGCCGGTGACCACAGGCGCCGCCAGGACCCGGCATGGCTGGACCGGCGAGCGGGTGGAGTCGGTCGCTGCTGACCCACTCTGCAGTCAGGATCCCCGTCACGATCCCCGTCGGTACCTCCGTGAGGGGTCAGGAGTCAGGAGCACAGTGAGGCCGGCCGGCGTCGCTCCGGCCGCCACCCGGCCGGGGTTTGTGACCAGTCGGTCGGTGTTGAGGAGGACCGAGCTGACCAGGCGGCCCACCGGACGCTGGGCGAGGGTGCGCGGCGCTCTCTGGAGCCTGGGCAGCACTGCCCGAGACACGGCCGAGACGCGACCTGACGCCGCCCTCCGGAGCAGAGGAACTCTGCTGTGCCGCTGTCCGGCCTGCGAGGCCGGCCGACCGCTCCCCTTGGACTCCACCATTGCCTCCGCTTTCCTGGGGAGAGACGCAGAGGCGGCGGAGGAGTGCGGTGGGGCTGCGGCCGCTCTGGTGAGGACGCCGTCAGCTCCGGCGGGCAGACACCGGCTGCAGGTGTTCACGAATAGGAAACAGGTCCGGCCGCGACGCAGGTGGGGAGTACGGGTACGTGCCGCGCCCGCCGTGCCCTCTGCCTCCCCTGGAGCCAGCGCTGTCGAAAGGAAAAAGAAGAAGTCCGGAAGGAGATGGTTTCGGGCAAGAAGAGCGGGTGTAAAAGAAGCCCAAGTGTCCGGTGAGCGGGCGGAGGCGGGTGGTGAGCGGGCGAAGGCCGAGCCAAAGAGCAGGCGTTGGGGCAGAGTGCGATCTAAGAACAAAACCAGCGCTGCGAAAACCTCCCGGGAGCGGTATTGTGACCATCCTGAATGTAACCGCTCTCCGAGGTCAGCTAGGAAACGTGGCATGACGGCCAGCTGGCCAAGCCGGATGGTGTACCGGGGTAAGGTGTACCGGCGCTCGCCCTCCGATCCCCCCTCCGAGGCGTCCTCCCAGCACAGTCAGCTGGCTCAGAAGCCGCCGGCAGGGCGGTGCTGGCTGGCGCGCTGTCTGAGGCGCAGCTCGGTTCGCTCGTCGCTGGACTCCTGCTCCACTGAGGAGGCGGGAGAGGGTGCCGGCTTTCTGCGCTCGACTCTCCTCAGCGGCACTCTGCGCGTGAAGAGAGGTGAGCGGCGGCAGCGGCAGTATCTGCGGCATGACCACCGGCAGGAGCAGTAGAAGCAACAGCAGCAGCAACAACAGTATTAGAAGTATAAGCAGCAGCAGCAACAGTATTAGAAGTATAATCAGCAGCAGCAACAACAGTAGTAGAAGTATAAGCAGCGGCAGCAGCTGCAATAACAGCTCAGCAACAGGCGATAGCGGTAGCAGCATCAGTAGCAGCGGTAGCACTCGTCTGGCCCGGCTGAGTAGCGTGGCTCCGCCGTATCGCCAGAACCTGTAGCACTGTAGCAGCCGCTGCCCTGTAGCTACTCAGCCGAGAGTGCCGAGTGAGACCGTATCGCGCGCCAGAGCTACCTATAGCGTCGCTAGTGTTGCTTTGATAACTTCTGCAGCTTTAGCAATCAGTCCATGCAGTCGTCTGGCTCTAAGTGTTTTCCAGAAGCGGTACTGTGACAAGGGAGGCAGCAGTACTAAGTTAGTCCGGGGAGGCCGGTTCGATAATGCAAACTCCGCTTAGACGAGTGGATATGGTGCAAACTTTGAGAGGAAGCAGCGTTCGAACTTCAGTACGGTGCTGTTTCTGCAAATGACTGGTTGTGACAGGATGACAGAATTGGAACGACCGTGATGGCCTGGGCTTGATAGGATGGAGACCACACAATGGACCACCTTATCTCGAAACCGTAAATCAGTCGTATTTGTTGATTCTGGAAAGTTAATGTGGCCAACTTGAAATTGGTCCAATCGCTTTGGGAAACCAGTCCAACAACAATAAATAAATCAGTGTGTCGTTTTTAGGCAATCAAAATGAAAATTATGATGAATTGAATGCCTGTATTAGGTAAATGACTGCTAATAAATACGGACCTGAACATCATATAGTTTATTCATGTTTCGCTTTCTTGCTTAATTCTGCTGCGGCTTTTACGTTCTCGACATCAAACCAGATCACATGACTTGTGATTGATCTGCCCTATGCACGCTTCATACTAATGCAATGTATACGGTAATTGAAACATGTACCTTTATTGTGCACCGCGCCTCATATTTCGCTTAGCAACGGCACGCCATCCTACTGTACCTACCTATTCAGCTCCGCGGTTCACATTGTCCGCGGGGCCTCGTCTCTGATGTTGTGACCGCTCGCTCGGCTCTGCACGCGCCCTTGGTGGCCTGCCGCTCCAGTTGTATAGCTTTGTGCATGCGTCTGCAGGCGGGGTCTGGTCGTAACTCAGCTGTTGGGGTTCGGAACAGTGATCCGCCCGGATTGCGAAGTGTGAACAATGGGAGGTGGGGCTTCTGGGCGAGCTCAATGGCCAGACTCCCCCGCCCCACCCCACCCCACCCACCACATCCCTCACCCCACCCACCACATCCCCCACCATCCCACCCCAGCCTAACCGCCAGCCCAAGCGCCCAGCACTCCCATAGCCTCTGCCCGACAACAGTGCAGCGTGTTACAATAGTTCACCGTTGACCCAGGAATTCGCAAAGAAGCTGCGAGTTGATATGAATGGAAATATGCACGGCTCTTGTAGATAAACTATGCACAATGTATTGACGTGCCTGACACCCTGAGTGGACTAAGGTCTCGTGTGCCGCCGTTGGATTATCACACGTCAACCATCGTGTAGTCGCCTGCTGAACTCGTCTGGCTGACATGTTCTGAGGCCCCGGACGGTTTGTTTTGGGAGGGGCCGACGTCACGAACGGCGGTGATAACTGCGTCTTTAGGCGACAGTTGTGTTGCTTTTCACTATCGCTCGTTGTTTATGCTAACCTCGCGCTTCGTAACCCGAAGTTCTTAGTTCCGTCCGTTGTTACTACATCAACTTGCTCTGTATGGCGTCTCGGCGATACTTCACGTGTCATATTCATTCCACCCATTCACCCCTAGCCCAAGCTCTAGTTACATGACCAAGAGTTCACTTTCTAGTATATATGTATAGCGCCAGTTTGTCATAAGCGTGGACCCAATAGCGCCCCTGTAACCTGGCCACCATCATTGGTCCGTGGTCCGTGGTCCGTGGTCCGTGGTCCGTGGTCCGTGGTCCGTGGTCCGTGGTCCGTGGTCCGTGGTCC
>JARBER010164521.1:0-10013 GCA_030265075.1 Balanus glandula
AGCGGACCGAGACCCCCGACAGCGGACCAAGACCACTGACAGCGGACCGAGACCACCGGCAGCGGACCGAGACCACCGACAGCGGACCGAGACCCCCGACAGCGGACCAAGACCACTGACAGCGGACCGAGACCACCGGCAGCGGACCGAGACCACCAGCAGCGGACCAACGCCCGGCAACGGCTGCAGCAGGTGGTCCGTCTGCCCGCGCAGATACGGCTGCTTTTCGGGGGACACGTGACAGCTTAGGTATCCGTCTGGTATCCCCTGTTATGGCGTTTCCGGAGCCAGAGCCATTCATTATGCTTGTTATGGAATGCGGGGACGCTACCTGTACTATCTCACAGCGTAGTTACGGCCAGCCGACAACTGAATGGGATGGTAATCTTTGCTTTTTGGTTTAGTTGATGTAACATCAACAAGAAAGACATGAAAACATTTCAAGTGTGTGCTATTTTTCGTTTTATGTGTTTTGCTTCCGTTTATCAACATAGCTAATACTAAGAAAAACTAAATGGCAAGTGTATGTATGTATGTATGCAAGTGTATGTAGAAGGATTAAGAATATTACTAACGTAATGGTAAGGTTTGGTCTTTGGAGCCTGATTTCATCCGGGTAGTCGTGGCTTGCATTACTAAATAGGTATTCGTGCCCTGTAAAGTATAATAGCCAACACAGCTTCTTATAGCCAGCAGCTGTACATGGCCGGATTAACTTTGTCATTAATTCAATCTGCTTTCTTGAATTTCTTCGGTTCTATTCAATATTTTATGTTTTTTGCTAATTAGCATGCATCATACAGAGACAATTTATTTTATTTATTGGAATGTCGTTCGGGTTTGGTTTCTCCAGATGATACGTGCATGCAATTTCCAGCGATACTGCTCATGTCATGCATTATATTTTTTCTTAGGGCAGAGTGGAGCTGATCCACCCCGACAGAGGGCAGAGTGGAGCTGGTCCGTCCCGACAGAGGGCAGGGTGGAGCTGGTCCGTCCCGACAGAGGGCAGGGTGGAGCTGGTCCGTCCTGACAGAGGGCAGGGTGGAGCTGGTCCACCCCAACAGAGGGCAGGGTGGAGCTATTCCGGAAGTGGAGCTATACCGGACCGATACTGTAAGCATTTGGCTTTGATGCAGCCGTGCAGCCATACACATCATCTAATGACTTTATATTCCATGACATATTCTCGAGCAGAGCATGGCGAATCGGTGGACATGTGATATGTGTACATTTTTACCATACGTTACACGATAGCCCTGGCGAAATGAAAAGGGCGTGAATTTGGACAATATGTCGATTTTCAAAAAAGCCTTCGATATGTTTTTGTAATATTTACATCACTGGATTCCCGTGAGCTCAGCTTTCGAATGATATATCTCCCGTCGTTTGAGTCCTCCGAACCCTTCTAACAAACTGTGGGTGGCGGCGGTACAGCGCTCTCCGGTCTCACGCGCTTCAGTTGTCCGAAATGCTTGCTTAGGGAACACGAAGAATCCACTGGTATTACGACGAGTCCGTCGGTATCACGGTGAATGCGCTCAGTTTGCGTTTGGCAACACGACGAATGAGCAAATGAACGAATCCACCCGACGAATTCGCTCAAAAGTGCGCAGATCTGCAAGCCAGTCGTCGGGAGAGTAAATGTGTTTCTTGCAGTGTTTGGAAAACATTAGGGAAACGGAATATAATATACACTGTCTTTCAAATTGAGCATATCTGAACAATTGCTTTCAATACCAATATTTTATAAAAATGTAAAAGAACCACGTCAACTATGAGATGGTGCAGTTGTGACAAAAGCGGCGGATAGTTTCTGAACGCAAGAGTCAGCGGATTCGTCGGACAGCGGAGTTGCTGGTTTCGTCGGAGAATGGATTCGTCGTGTTGCCGATCGCGGCCTTTCTCTTCCTGCAGTGTTTGCTGGCGAATAACATTCGCTGTGCTATGTATTTTGTTGATTTCAATGCCTGCAATGACTTAAGGTTTGGCGTGTGTTTATGAGCAGCTACACAGTCCACCATGTGGCTGGCCTGATTCCGGGTCAGATACCCGGGCATCGGGCACACCGTTACTCAGCTTCCGGCGCACACCGTCACCAACCCGTCCTGCCCCACTGCTCTTCAGATATTTCCTCCGACTGAGCGCCACCTTCCCGGCTTGTTATTCAGATCTTCCCTCTGACTGACCGCCACCTTCCCGGCTTGTTCTTCAGACCATTCCTCTGACTGACCGCCGCCTCTCCGGCCTGTTCTCAGACATGATGCAGCGCGTGCTGGACGAGGCGGACGCGCTGGACCAGCAGGAGCCGGAGCATCTCCTCACCCAGCAGGTGATGCAGCGCAAGCTGAGCGACCTGCAGCTGGTACGCTGCGTCCAGCAGATGTCCACCCAGTCCAACTACTTCATCAACCCGCCCGTCAGCCGGCTCACTCTCTTCTACAAGAATGCAGAGTTCGAGCGGCAGTACCGGCTGCAGAACGCTCGCCGCCACCACGCCGCCGCCAACGCCCTGTCACTGCCCAAGTACAACACGCTGGTGGACGCGGTGGTGGCGACCATCGTGTTCACGGTGCTGGCGGTGGCCGTGGCGGCCACGCTGCAGCCGGCGGCCGGCTGGTTCGCGTTGACTGCGCTGCTGGCGCTGTGGCTGGCGCTCGTGCAGGGCGTCATGTGGTGGCGGCTGGCGGCCGGCGTGTCCAGGGACGAGCGCGAGCCGTTCGCGCGCGCCTACTGCTGGATGACGGCGTGGTACCCGTTCCATGTGATCGGCGGTTCGCTGGCCGCGCTGCCGGCCGCCGTGGTGTTCGCCGGCTGGTCGTGCTCCGCCTGGGCGGGCGACTGCGAGCGCGCCGAGTACTACTTCCTGGCGATGCTGGTCGCCCTGGTGCACTTCTGCAACTTCACGCAGCTCAACTGCTGGCTGAAGAGCGCACTGGCGGCGGCGGCGGCGCTGGCGATGGCGCTGCTTGTCGGGCTGTCGGGCTGCCGCTGCGGCGACGACGATCGGCCGATGCCCACCGCCGACCTGTCGGCCGCCATGGCCGCGCTCGTCGCTCTGGTCACCATCCTCAACCGAGAGTTCGAGATCAGCTACCGGCTCGGCTTCTGTGTGAACCTGATCGCGGCGCGCGACAAGGCCGAGGTGCAACATCTGAAGCAGCAGGCGGATGGCCTGCTGCACAACATCATTCCCGAGCACGTGGCGGACGTGCTGAAAACCCAGGCCAAGTACTCGGAGAACCACCGCGACGTGGCCGTCCTCTTCGCCAGCATCATCAACTTCAACGACCTGTACGACGAGACGTACCACGGCGGCAAGGAGTACCTGCGCGTGCTCAACGAGATCATCGGCGACATGGATGATCTGCTGAAGAAGTATGCCAACGTGGAGAAGATCAAGACGATCGGCAGCACGTACATGGCCGCGTCCGGCCTGAACCCGAGTCTGCGGCGCGAAACGACAAAGCCCGACCAGCACCTGGTCGAGCTGATGCAGTTCGCCATGGACCTGCAGAAGGCGGTGGCCGCCTTCAACGTGTCGCTGTTTGAGTTCGCGCTCGAGCTGCGCATCGGCTTCAATGTGGGTGACGTCACGTCAGGCGTCATCGGCACCACCAAGCTGTACTTCGACATCTGGGGCGACACGGTCAACATCGCCAGTCGCATGGACTCGACGGGGGAGCCGGGTCGGATTCAGACCACTCAGCGCTGTGCGCTGCTGCTCGCGCCGCAGTTCGAGTTCGAGAGGCGTGGCGAGGTGTTTGTGAAGGGCAAGGACCACATGGTGACCTGGTACCTGAAGGGGCCGCGGCCCGGCGGTGGGGTCAGCTAAAGCGCCGCGACGCCCGCGCTGTGAGGCGCAGTCTCTGTGATGTTTTTACTGTTACGCTTTTCTCCATAGGCAGCATGAGGCTGCGAGCCGTGAGGCTGCGAGCCGAGGTCGTGGTCGGACCGGTAGGTAGCGGTGAACTGCCGGCGGCAGAGACACTATTTACACGGAGAGCGCCGCCGGCCGGAGCTTACGGATTGCCGCTCCGTGTGCGAGCCAGCGCCGCAGACAAACAGATGTGTTCAGGCTGCTGATAAAGCTGCGCGTGCGCCGTGAGTCGGAGGCGTCTCTCCTGTCCCCGGCGTGATGAGGGGGAGGGGAGGAGGGCTCCAGGAGGTGGCGGAAGTAATAAGTCCGGCGGGGGGCGCCGCACTGCCGTAATGTATTCCTGAGTGCAGCGAGGCGGAGGGCGTGTGACGCTGGATATCGGGCGGCGGCCGAGCATAGTGTCGTGTCTGCTTTCCAAATGTGGCCCAATGTCAAAATGTGAGCTGTCGAGAATCACCGTAAAACCAATACATTTTGCAAAATAATTGTTTGAAGCATTAGAAACCACGAATAGTTCTGGCTTTGAACGATCCGGGAGCCACTCTTGGCAATGCGTCTATTGTTTGCATTTGGGTGGTCGGAAAACACTGAAGTTTGGCAGTCCATATCTCAGCAGAGTGTAATATTTAAAAATGCTGGGTACTTTCAAAATCTAAGAGCAATTTGCTAACAAGCCTTGTTTTTTTTACAAATTGTACTGAAAATCACACTTTGATATATCATTTTATTAACGAGTGTAAGCAAAGCAATGAAATAAAATACGTCAAACTTCCCGTACACACTAAATTAGCTCCAGGGGGACGAACAATTGAGGTCCCATTGCTGTCTTTGTGCTTGGGCCCCACATAAGTTACTGCCCATGATTTTGAAATGCTGGTTTACATGTAAAACGTAAACTCTCCTTAGGATCTTAAATAAAGTATCTGACCACAATAAAAATCGCGTGCGAATAGTATTATGAATACCGTGGGAGGTGATTCAGGGAATAAGAGAATACTATCGAATAAATATCAATAGTATTCTCTTATTCCTTGTGATTCGCTGCTTTAGGCTTGATGGAATCTAACACAATCCGGTATACGCTAAACATATTACCTAACGTTGTCAAAGAATTTCATCACCTTTTTTTAGTCTTACGTAGGTAAGTACGCATCCAGTTAGTGACACACTTCCCCAACACGTCGTTCCACTTTTCTTCTGTTAGTAAGTCGGATGAGTCGTCACACTGGCCACGCTTGGTATCGTCGATGAAGCATCACCCATTGCGCTGACGAACGTAACGTTAAGATGTGCGTTGCAGTAAAAAGAGGCCAAATTTAAGCTGGTGATATGATCATATTTCATCTCATCTTAACTTGCAAAGTCTGCACAGTAGCCAAAGCCACAAAACATGTTTTGTGACAACACATAAAGAAACACATTACACAGACACATATAGGAACCTTTACTAATTGCAGTGAGGAACCAACAGGGCCATCGTGTCTTGAACGGCGCCGGAAAACGACTCAACGCCCGCGGCCGACGAGGTACATACCGGCCGCCACCGACCTCAAGTCGACGGCAGCATCTTGGATGGATAGATAAAGGTCTGGATGAAAACGTGTGTGTACCGGATAATATTCAGTTGATTTCTTAAGAGCTGGTGTTAGTTATAAGTTAGGTTGCTTTGGGAGCACAGCCATACTGTCGGAAAAAAACAGGGTAAGCCAGTCATGTTAGGGGACTTTTTGATACATTTTTTTCCAATACACGTGATTGGACCACGACCCTCAGAGGGCCCTTTCATCAGGCACTTATTGCGCCCTAAGTAATGAATTTATACATTCAGTTTGTTTGCTAGAAATGCTCCCATTGCAAAAGTATATTGCAAAGACTGCATGTAAAGCTCATCCTGAAGCATATTTGCAAAAAAATATAAACCTTAAAAACATTAAAAAAAAACTTAGAAACATGGTTTTCGGAATCGATGCGTCAAGACCTGCCTTTAAGGTCATTTTCATCACGATCTATGGACTTTGGTGTCAAAAAGTTAAAACTGTGAGAATTTTGAAATTTGTGCAGTAAGTAGCGTTTATAAAGCTCAACTTGTACCGAACATTTTTGGGTTTTATGACTAATTGGTGACGTATCCAAAGTTATTTATGTAGGCATGGCTACAACAAAAACGAAGAAATACAGATATAATGACATACGTCAGTATTCAGGTGATAATCAGATTTCAGATATGTGATATGATCATCGCCAGAGATATTCTAAAAATAAAATTATTCATCGTTAGCTGTTTTGCTATATTTTAAGCAGGCAGCCATTCGTATTCGCTTTTAGCGGACGAATTTCTGTCGGGAAGAAAATGTTGAAGCAGGTAACGATAAAACATTATGTTCAATAAATACCCTCGGTAATAATGCACATGCGCTTCATTAACCATTTTCAAAATGCATCTGTATTGATGTGGTGTTACGTAATAAATAAGTACCAAATTATATGTTTTAAGTTTGAAAATGTTTTGGTCCATAAGTCTTCGTATAGTATACATTTCATGAGCATTGAAATTGATTTAGGCGATATTTACCTTTCAAAAATGCCTTTTTTGCGTTGAAGTCCAATCCATATTACAGTACATATTTGTGAGAGACTTATAAAAAGTGCGCAGTATGGTGTTATTAAATTATTATGTTATCAAAACCATATCATTAGCTGAAAAATATGTACTGAAGTTGTATTTAAAATATTAAATAAACTCTCATTCCAGTTTTCCTACATCAGCAAAAGACTACTCACCGAGTCGGATCTTTTGCTAAAGTACGCGGAAAATTGAATATAGTTTTATTAAATATTTTTAAATCTTACGTTTTTTTTTTACAGTATATGTCAGCTTATTAGATGGTTTTGGTAAACAAGTAACTATTTCACAGCACCAAACCGTGCACTTTCGAAATCCCTCAGGAATGTAGATTTTATGATTTGGCTCAAAAGCAATATAAAGGCGTCTTGGAAACGTTTAGTATCGCCCAAATCGGTTATAATGTTCATTGAATGAATATCGTATTAAGAATTAAGCATCAAAGCCTTTTAACTTGTGGTATGCATCTTGGTTCTTATTAAGTCCTACCACATCAATACAGATGCATTGTGAAAACGGATATTGCGTGTTTATGTGATCATTAAAGGAGATTCAAATATAGTACCCTTCGCTTGTAATTATCAGCAATACTCGGTTCCAAGACTGGCGTTATAAACGGCGTCTAGTGTAGTAGTAAGCGCTGGGAGTTATGCTGTACCGCATAGCTTGAGGCATATTCTTGTCCCTAGGTGGCACTAGTAGTAAGTGACTGTATTTATACTGTACCGCATAGCTTGAAGCAGTTTGTCCTAGGTGACATTAATAGCAAACGCCGTACCGCATATTTTGAACGCATTTAATTGAAAAATTATTAAATCGTTGCCTGCCTAACATCTTTTTTACGCAAAAACTACTGCTTAAAATTATAATTTTGCACAGGAAATCTTCGTTCCTTGCCAACTTGGGTGTTATAAGCTGCTGGATGCTGTACATACCCTGAACGCTTTAGCGGTGTTTACTAGAGGTGGCAAAAGTTGAAAATTTTGAGAACCAGACTCGAACCATTTCCAAAGGCAGAAAAGTGGAACCACTTGTACCCAGTGTCAAGAATGCATGGACCCAAAGGACCCAGTCACCAAATAGCAAAATACTGTGTTAGAAGCAATATTGACAAATTTGCACCCTACAGTTACTGCAACCAGCCTGCCTTTTCTAGTTTCATTTATATTTAGTTCAGATTAGCCAGCATCACATTAAGCCCTGCGCATATTAGTGTTCTTACTGGCATGAAATCAGCATGAATCATAAGTTGGACCCAGTCTGTACCCATTATCCAATTGGGCGGGACCCAGTCTGAAACCAAATGGGTCCAGACTGGGTCTGGAGACCGGTTCCTTGGTTCCATGTTTTGCCACCTCTAGTGGTGACCGATCCCGTTATCCCCAGAATATCCCTAGAAATGTTTCTCAATCGCCGATTTAATACCAATATTCATCCAAGTTCGCAGTTAGTGCCACATTCCGTGTTTTCTTGTATCTGCTACTGGCCGGTACTGACAAAGACTTGCCAATATCGATACCTACGGGAGATATTGTGAGACATCGGGAGATATCGAACGATTTCTGAAACCTGGTAAAATGTTGAACATTGCAAGATTTGGCAACTCTAAACATTTCGATTCCGAATCTGGTAACTGGGACGATTTGGTAAACTTCTGTAAGTTTCTGCCAATCATTAGCAATCGGATAAACGTGACATGCAGTTGTGATAAATCGATGTTTGTGCGTGTATAATCACTGTAAATTCGTAAATATCTCTGCGAGTCTTTGAATGAAGTGCTGATTAACGACTGATTAATCAGGCTGGTACTGATTAACTAGTCCGACAGGGTGTGCAATTTCGGTCAATCGTTTTGCGACCAAATCTGTGAAATATCGAGTTTAACGTCATCCTTCCCTTTACACGACAATACAGGACGTTACGTAAAAGGTGAACGAAAGGCATATGGCTTCGTGACTGTACCGGCTGATGCCTGATACCACCCGTTCGACGAAAAATGTTGCATTCTTAAAATCGCGTCCTCCCGTGCATGTCATGTGTCAAACAATAGCTCTATGACCCATCCGATTTTTCATTTTAAGTCGCACCTTATCCCCACTGGAACGTAAATAAAATGCAATAATCATGATACAGTTAAGCGACAGGGAAATTTCATATCCGGGAGTGTTTGTACAGTTCTCCACGTTCTGCCTGATCGAACAATATGGGTAGACACTAGACATCGTGCAACGTGGTATCCAGCCCTAAGAAATGGCCCCACCGATAACTGACCCAAGTCACCAGTACTCACTACGACTGACAGCAATCGTACAAAATTAGCTGACTGCACTTTCGAAATCGATTGATTTCTCCCGATATCTCGCGATATTTCCCGTTCCGATATTGGGAAGTCGGTGCCGTCCGTCACATTGCATGTGTTTGCACGTGCAAATTTTCAAAACATGGTTCGGGCCGTGTGCTTTTTTAAAAAGAAACTTTACTATTTTACTGACGAGTTACGTATTCACCTATTTCTGATCCTCCGTCCCCCGATGATGCTAAGAAGCGTCTTGTTCTCGGTAATAAATACCCGCTGACACTCCCCATCTCGGCACGGTGACTCACTTTCCAAGAAAGGCCTCTCATCATATGTCGTGACTCGTGATGATGACATGAATATGCTGTTCTGGAATCTAGGTGTGGAACTTCCATCCCTTGGGGTGTCCACTGTCCGTCTACCTTGCTATGAAGGTGAATTACCTGGCTAGAAATGTGTTTGATAATCCATAGTAATCCTAGTGATGATGTGTTCGGTCTACTGTCTCCACAGATTGTTTTGTCCAATTGTCTGGCGCTAATAAAGTGATAATTGGTGCTGCATGCAGCGAACTTTATTATAACTAGTTTGAGCCCATCCCGATATATCGGGGTGAGCTTAATGCGAGTTAATTATAATTTTGCTGTACACTGCATCGATAAGCCCGTTATTAGCGCCTGAAAATTGGACAGAACATCGTGGGAGACTGTACAGAGTACAGTGTATGTACACGGCTTACGTTTGTCACGAAAGGTCGGAACTCCATATGGCCGAACTGTCATGTGATGTGTCGCCTGTTTCCTGGCGTGAGGTCTTGAGCTCTCTGGGCAGTCTGACCACCCGAACCCATTCCCCTGGTCTGTCAGTCACTGACTCTCATACTTCTCCTCCCCTCCCGTTTAGGTAGTCTGACCCCCCTCCCTCCCTCAGCTTACGGCCGGTGCGGGGAGCTGCAGCGCGCGTTTGAGACGGCCGACGAGCTGCTGCAGCTCGGCTATCCGCTGACGGCCGAGCTGGCCAGCTTCCTGCTGCAGGCCTGCGTGTCCGACACCAACGAGGGCTTCAGACACGCCCTGCTGGTACGTACCTACCGGGTGTCCTAGAAAAAAGTAGACTCAGAGTTTGACCTTTAATTTCGGTTTAAGTGTTCAGACAGACTTGATTTATACACCAATCGAATCACAAAGACATGGCAAAACACAAAACATATCACA
>JARBER010164531.1:0-10013 GCA_030265075.1 Balanus glandula
CGGCCTCTGCCCGGCGTTCAAAGGCGGCGACGCAGAGCCGCGGCTGCTGAGAGCGTGCCGCGGACCGTCGCTGCCCTCTGCAGGCCGCAGTCTGCTCTGCTGCTCACCTCGCGGCCGCCTCTTCCTCTCTCTGAAACCGCAGCAGCGCCAGTGGCCGATCATCGGACCGCGGCGGCCGGCGGCCTCTGTCTCAGAGTGCTACATTAACACCGGCCTCGGATGTTAGTTCCAACACTCTCCTGTGGATACACAACCTTTGGCGTTCAGCCGCGGGTCGGAGTGGCATTTGAGTCCATGGGACCCTGACCTCAGCATGGGTTCATCACCCTTGGGAAGCGGTCTTGAGAGACCTCGGCCGGAGTCCGCAGAGGATCTACCCGGTCCTGCTGGGCACGTGAGCTGTGGTTGCAGGAGGCAGGTACATGCGTCTCTATCACTGCGCCAGTGCCGTCAGGTATCACTGCACCGGGCACCCAGTGACCGCTCCTCGCCGACCGACCGTGCCCCAGGACGCCTGCTCCCCAGTCGGGAGAAGCTGGCCTCAGAGGACCTCAGAGAACCTCAGAGGACCTCAGAGGACCTCAGAGGACTTCAGAGGACCTCAGAGGACCTCAGAGGACCTCAGAGGACCTCAGAGGACCTCGGCCCCGCGTGACTCGTGAGAGAGTCTCGCGTGACTCGTGAGAGGGTCCCGCGTGACTCGTGAGAGCGTCCCGCGTGACTCGTGAGAGGGTCCGCCGCCGCCACCTCTCCCTGCGGACCGGTCGGCGTCACACCGCTCCGGCTGGCGGCGGCGGCGGCGGCGTCCCGAGTCCGAGGAGTCCGCTGGGACGCCTTGGAGACCGGAGGCCGCACGGCGCCTATCGGAGGGCCGGCCTTTTATGTGCGCCGCGCGCCGCATGGCCGCTGCGCTTCAAAGCCGCGCCGCCGCCGCCGCCGCGCACCGCCATCGCCTATTCATTGTGATAAGTGTCGCCTGATTTCGCCAACACCTGTCATCCAGTCGTGTCAAAACAGGAGACGATTTATTCGCGTCTCATTGCGCGCGCCGAGCCTACGTCAGCTGACTATATTACGGCGTGGCCTTTTTGGTCGGATGTGTCATGTGCGATTTATATGCTGGCCGGGTATGCACGCCCCTTGACCCGGCATTACGAGCTACCCAGCAATTGTCGCATCTGCAAAGCCTCCGTGGATGAAGAGCTGAATATATTGCACCTCTGTTGATAATACATTCTCTTCAGTGAGCCTGGGCGTAGCGCTTCTGAAATAAACTTAAGTTTACGACGCACCATTTGCTGTAGGTAATTGTGGACGTCGCTGGCTGCTGCTGTGTCGGCGGGCTCCCCTGAGTAGCTGACACTCCCAGTAGGCGCAGGTGGCCGCGCCTTTTGAGCCCGCCAAATTGGATTTTCGCGTCGCTCAGAACTTTCTAATTTGGTGTTTTCTTCTGCAGATGGGCCGTCGTGCTGTGCTGGCTGCTGGCGAGCGTCGTCCTCTGCACGGCGCAGAACATCAAAGGTACGTGAGCTGCGGACGCGTCGGCGTCGGCGACCGGGCGGACGCGTCTCCGGAGCTGGGGAATTCATTAGGCTCCCCGAGCCAGCCGTAATGAGCGACACTGCTTTCCGGATGAGAAGCGAGAGGTCTCGTCTTTTGTCGTGCGGAAAAAAGGTTCTTTGGGAGGCGGCGCTTGGCATGGGGAGTGCTAATGTGTCTTAAGCTTAGTGTATTATCATAAACCACGTATTTTTTCTAGTAGCTAAAATTGGAATGGATCATGTTCCTAAACTTTGTGCCTAATATTGAGCCTACAAAGTAGAGCGCGATGCAGAATTAAACTTGATGTGAAACTAGTTCAAGTGCATACAAGGAAGCATAAATAGCAGTAGTACTGTTACTACTGTTATCTATGAAGGAAGTTAGTATTAAATTAGTGTTGTCAATTTACTCATTATGTGAATATATTTGTATTGTTCCCCGGGAACGCCGCCGTTATCACGCGCACTGGAGAGGGGTATACCACTAACGCGCACTGGAGGGGGGGGGGGTTACTGTTGTGCCCCCTGAGATCTCCGAAAGTATGCAAGCTAGAACAACCTTTGATGACCTTAGGTCAACATCTTCAAGTTCAACTGAGGCCATGAAGGTCAAATTTAGCAAAATTTCACATTTGGGGGAATTTGACCTCGGTGACGTCACAGGTCACCAGAAAGGTGTCCTGAGTTGTGTTCGGTGATTATAATTGACGTTAGCTACAAAATGGCGTTCATGAACGCCGATGAATGCCGATGTTATGAATGCGCCGTTCCCTGTCCTGGCCGTCCTGACCGTCCTGACCGTCCTGACCGTCCTGTCCTGACCGTCCTGACCTGACCGTCCTGACCGTCCTGACCGTTCTGACCGTCCTGACCGTCCTGACCGTCCTGACCGTCCTGACCATCCTAACCGCCCTAACCGCCCTAACCGCCCTGACCGCTCTGACCGCCCTGACCGCTCTGACCGCCCTGACCGTCCTGACCGTCCTGACCGTCCTGACCGTCCTGACCGTCCTGACCGTCCTGACCGTCCTGACCGTCCTGACCGTCCTTTGTCTCCGCTGTCGGTGCCGTGCCGGGCTGATAGTGCCGGGCCGTTCTGTCAGAGCCGGGCCGTCCTGTCAGAGCCGGGCCGTCCTGTCGGCCGTCCTGTCGGTACCGGACCGTCCTGACGGTGCCGGACCGTCCTGTCAGAGCCGGACCGTCCTGTCAGAGCCGGGCCGTTCTGTCGGTGCCGGACCGTCCTATCGGTGCCGGACCGTCCTGACGGTGCCGTGCCGTTCTGTCAGAGCCGGGCCGTCGTCTGAGGGTGGCCGCGTTATCAGCGGGTCGGCCCGATAGGCCCGCCATGCGTCAGGTCCGACTGGAGCGCGGCGCGCCATAACTCAGGCTGGCGGCCGACAAATGGCGCGCGTCTCCCGCCCGGCCGGCCGGCTGCCGGCGCGCCACCGCTGCCGCATTGTGCCGCCCGGCTCGGTGACGGCCCGGGTCATTACCGAGGTCACCGCGCCAGCGCCGGAAACCCCGCGCGCCGACAGGTCCGCCGTCACACGCCACCTGGCCGCGATCACTGACTCAGCCTTCCAGGAACCGGCCGCGCTCAAGTACGCGACCAAATATATCCGAGAGTTCTTCCAGAAGTTTAGGTAAAACTTGCAGACCGACCTCCAGAAAGTTGAGCACGTGTAGTGTGGAGCAGCGTTTCTGGTGAAAAGTTCTGCTCTGTACAATGTTCCGACTGCGTGGCATTGCGGTGGTAGCAGGTCCTGAGGTCGGACAGGTCGGCGTGGTACTGACCTAACAGTGACGCCAGTCAGGTCTGTCAGACTCGGAAATCCCGGAGCCGCGGTGAGGCATGATCTGTCAGGTCCTGACGCGGCGATGACATCAGGTCTGTCAGGTCCTGACGCGGCGGTGACACCAGGTCTGTCAGGCCCAGAGACCCCGAAGTGTGCCGGTTGGGGCTGGGAGAGGCCAGGAGAGGTGCCGGAGCGGCGCTGCAGCGCGCGGCCGCCGCGCCGCTCCGTTGACGGAGTCGGTAAACAGCAGCCGTCCATGTTGGCAGACAGCGCCGCTCGGCCGGCTCCCGTGACGGCCCACGGACCTCCGGGCGGGTCCCGTGCCGCCCCCGGGACCTCCTGGCGGGTCCCGTGACGCCCCCGGGACCTCCTGGCGGGTCCCGTGACGCCCCCTGGGGCCTCCCGGCGGGTCCCGTGACGCCCCTGGGACCTCCCGGTGGGTCCCGTGACGCCCCTGGGACCTCCCGGTGGGTCCCGTGACGCCCCCGGGACCTCCCGGCGGCTCCCGGCATGCCTGCCGTTCGCACCTTTGGATAGCGGCATCGAGACTCTATTCAGTCCTATCGGTCTCGGTCGGAGATGAAGACCACATTCAGCCCTTTGATTTGGCGATCTGCGACTGGAAGTCCGAATCGCCAACTTTCTGACTAGCCTGCAGGACTGGGAGCATCTCTGTCCGCCTGCGACGACCCATGCGGCCACTGTATGTCGGCCGGAGACCTTTCTGTCCGCCTGTGGCCTGAGTGAGGAGTGAGGGGGACAGCGTGTCGGCCGGGAGCCGGACTATCACCTCAACGGTGGTCTGTAGCGGCAGTCAGTGGGGACAGTGGAGACAGTGGGTACAGTGGGCAGTCAGAGAGGTCAGGGCGGCGGTGTGACCAGTGGCGCCGGCGGCCGGTCAGCGTCACTCAGCGCTGCTAACAGTGGCCGTCTGTGGGGAGATACCGCCACCGCCACCGCCACTGATGCACCGCCACTGCCACTGCACCGGCGCGCCGCACTGCTAACTCGGTGGCGGACAGATTCTGTCCTCTGCAGTGGCGGACAGGCTCTGTCTGTCCTCTGCAGTGACGGACAGACTCTGTCCTCTGCAGT
The DNA here is from genome assembly GCA_030265075.1 of Balanus glandula. NCBI lineage: Eukaryota > Metazoa > Arthropoda > Thecostraca > Balanomorpha > Balanidae > Balanus > Balanus glandula. The sequence goes on from JARBER010164531.1 coordinate 4,433, forward strand.
GGCAGACAGGCTATGCCCTCTGTCCTCTGCAGTGCCGGACAGGCTCTGCCCTCTGCAGTGCCGGACAGGCTCTGTCCTCTGCAATGGCAGACAGGCTATGCCCTCTGTCCTCTGCAGTGCCGGACAGACTCTGTCCTCTGCAGTGGCGGACAGGCTCTGTCCTCTGCAGTGCCGGACAGGTTCTGTCCTCTGCAGCAGCAGGGCTGAGCCGGAGCTCCGCGCTGGTCACTGCCAGTGTGCTGCCTCATCCCGCGGCGGCTGATCAGACCCAATAGTGGCCGGTCATCGCTCCGGGGAGCTTGTCACTTCATACGGCGGCGGCGCGATCTTATCCGCGCAGCTTCTGAGTAATTTCATTACCGGCGCCCAAGGTCATTAGCGTCAGTGCTGGACCGAGCTGGGGCTGCAGCGGCGATAGCCTTGTACAGTGGGCTGCGGACATGGTCGGACAGTGTCGCCCGCCGGCCGGGCGGGCCGTGTACCTGGTCCGCACAGAGATCGTCCCAGTGCAGTTTTGTCAGACACGGCCCGACCAGAGCCCTTGTGCAGAGGCTCGGACATGATGGCGATAATGATGTTGATGATGTTGTGGTCTCAGGCAGTGGAAGGTACTGCTAACCATAACAACGGCTTTGCAAACCACGGAACAAGTAACTCAGGGTTAAGTGTGTAACAACTCCGAAACGTCGAACGTAAAAACACTGAGCTGGCTTTTGAAGAGGATATTTTTCCATCAAACAACACAATCCAATCCGTCATAACTACTGGTATTAAATCCCTGGCCCAGCCTTATGTGACATTATGTGACAGGACTGGCTATAATCCATCCGTCATGGTGTTTTTAAACTGACGCCAATTAATTGCGGCTCATACCGAAGTATGCCTCCTAATGCGACATTATACTTCATTATACTCCATTATGTTTGAAGGATTGCTTAGGCGATGTCTGATGAATATGTTTTACAGCGTGGCTTTAAGAATTTAGCAGTCGTTCTTCTCCGCAATTAAAATAAAACGAGTTTGTGTTCGGTCTTAATGCACAATGCGTATGTATATGTATGTTGAATTGGTACTTGAACCTACATAATATCGTGGTCCTCTTTCCTGATAGCTGAATTGGTCCAGCTACCTTACCGTAGAATTGCTTTATCTTCTCCATCGTTTACTTTTCCTCCTCCAAAAAAGTATTTTGCACGGACACGGCCTCGCGGGACTGTTGACATCTCACTGAGAATGATTTCCGGTTTTGCGTCGCGACAGAGTACCTATATATATCGTCGGCTGACGGCTGACACTGGACAGGTGCTGTCTGTTTGACTGTCCGGCGACCACCAATATACAACAGTATCCATGGATAGAAACTGTGAGGTCACGTGTCTCAAACAGACGTACTGTTTTGACGGAGGAGATAAAGCGACCGGTAGTCGAATGCAAACACTGAGTGCATTTAGTGACTGCTGAATGTTTGGACGGAATTGTCACAAAATGACGGCTGGTTGAATTTATATAGCTCAAATCAATGGTTCGACTTTCGCCATACCATGAAGTCACGTAAAGCGTCGAGGAGCGTTCACGAACACAAAGTCGACATCGCGGTGTTACACGGGAGATTCGTTCGTCAGCGGCTCGGCTCGATATAGAGATTAAAAAAGCGAGGGCAGAGGCGTGGTTTCCCAAAGTCAGCTAATGTGGCTGAACTCAGGTCCAGCCTATAGCATGGCATTTGTCAATACAGTGTACCTAGGAAGGTATGTAGATTGTATGTGTCATCTGCTTCCGCAATCATGAGTAGTCGTTTCGCTCAATGTTTTTAACATATACAAGGTTTTGTATTGTGCAATCTTTTCATTTTTTACTTTTGTCATTGCTGTATGTAAACTTCTTAGTACTTACCTTATTTTAAGTTGAGGGACTGATTGACAAGTTAGCCTCTCAGGTGAAATGGAGTATACAGCAGGTACTGGCATATCCAGTATATACAGTATGCCTGTCCTACACCTTTGGGCGAGAGTGAGTTAATGCAGTGAAAGTGAGTGAGTTGACAATTGAAAAGCCGTTAGCTCAATTTAATTGACAATTGCGGAAAGGCATCGGGTAGGTGATTGATGTTGATAATGAATGGCGAATGACAAACGAGATGATAAGATATTAAAAGTTCATTTGCGAATTGGCATTATCAGCTGATCTATAATCCTAAGTTGTTGACGAAGCCAACTTCATTTGGAGTTGATGAACGAAGCAATGTAGCGAATCAAGACCGCTTCCTTTAAGTAATGTCCCTTATGAAGAGGTGTTGATACGATCCGAATCCCTGCAGTACCGCAGGCGGGCGGGCGCCGGCGCCGGTTTCCGCCGGCCGCCTCCAGGGACCGTCTGCTGCCTGGTTAGCGTCATGACGACTGCCGCCGACCGGGCGATGATGGGTGATTATCGGCCGCGGTGACGAGGCCGGGTCGGCGGCGACTATCGGCCGGCGATATACGCTGAGACGGAGCAGCGCGGCCACCTGTCAGCGGCAGGACCAGGCGGCGGCCTCTGCACTCTGCTGAGCAGGCCCGCCGCCGCCAGCCGAGAGAGCCGCGCCACCGCCGCCGCGTCCGCGTCGTTAGCGTCACCAGCACGGCTCGTAAAATGACGGTGACGTGCCGCGGTCGGCGGTCCGCAGCCGACCGGCCGCCGCCGCCGCCGCCGCCGCCGCCGCCGGATCAGCGGCCACGCTGCGGTCGCCGGATTAAGCCAATCATGTCGCGTTTGGTGGCCGCCGACGGGTGAGCGAGTGCTCGGCTCACACCCGTCCGTCTGCCCGCATGGCGACTGACGAGCCGCGCCAGTCGTCTTGGCGCAGCGGCAGCCGTGCGGGTGACACTGGCTGGGGTGCCAGCCTTCCCGCCCTGCCCCGCCCCGCCGCCCCTCGGCGCTCCATTAGTCGGCCAAATAAATGGCGTTTGACAGCAGCGGGTGTGCGGCTGACGGCTGACGCCCGGCCGCCCGGCCGCCGCCGCCGCTAATGACAGCACAATTAACTTTTTACGGCGACAAACCGCGCGCCGTCGCGACGTGCCGTGTTATTGATCGACGAGCGTGACGCGGCCCCGGGAGGTGTGCCCGCCTGTTGCACCGGCCGCCGCTGCTGCGCTCCACGGCACGCGGGAGGGACCGGCGGTGCAGCATGGGATTGACCATAGCGGGCCGACGACGCCGGATACTGCCGGCTGTGTCCGAGGCAGACACGGTGTGACTACTGACCCTGCCACCTGAGGGCGGCGGGTCTCCGGCCGCACCCCGGCTCTCGGCACTGGGTATGTGCAGCGCCGTGTCATCCATAAAGAACGACAAAGCAGCGGATACGGCCGTGCTGTGACACAGAAGCTGTCTGACGGAGCGGGCTGGCCGTCCGCCGGAGAAGGCGGAGAGCTAACCGAACGGAAACGTCACTCTCTGCTCATCTGAATATATACATGACGCATGTATTTCTTCAGTTCAGCTGTAATAACGCTCGGTGCTAAGGCAGTTAGAGCTGACGGAGCTCTTATAGTTGTAAATAATAATTACGCTGCTCTACCTGCTTATACATAATTAGCAAGGCAATGGAATGAATTTTGAGCCTGAAAATTTAAAGGCTTGAAGCAGTTAGTAACGTAAATCAATACGGAGCAGACAGTAACGTCAATTAATTCAAAATGTCTGAGAGCTCGTTAGTGTAATTAAAAAATGTATTGGCTATGCAAACTCAAAATCTTTCTTCAAAACTCCCAATAACTAAGTGATGTTTAATTTAATCACACGATAACATTTAGCTGTGTGTCCGTATGCACGATGTGGACACGACATACCTTTAGTCAAACTTGAGTGACCGGCCTTCCACCTGATGGTGGTCATTTGATTTTGTTTTATACCCAACTGTTCACGTGAAACGAACCTGAAAAGGAAAATTGTCATTGGAAATGTCACTGCGGGGAGCTAACAACATCGCATGAGAATATAACCACTGCATAATTTACCTGGCTACTTCCAGGAACGTGACAAGCGGGTTTGTCATCCGCAACAAGGCCCCCGAAGGTAAATGTCGCTTAATTCCGATAAATCAGGATGCTACCAGCGGAGCCCATACCAATCTGTCTGCCTCCAAATGGCCGTGCAGTAGCATACAAGCTGTCTCATTGCGTGCAATGTTAATATGGAAGCCGGCGCGTCCCGTGTTCCGCTGTGCGGCGCAATGTGCAAGCAGGCTGCATCGGCCAGAATGTGTTAGCAGCCATTTTGTAATGATGCTGCATGCACTGCATCTACTTTGCATTGCGTTTGCGACCTTTGCAGGTGTGATATCCGCATATCGGAGGCGGCCAGCGATAGGATCGCCTCCTAACATCTCCGTTCCATGTCCCGGCCGTATCGCATATCTGCGCGAAAGGACGCGTCTTGAATGCGTCGTAAAGTCAACTCTGTGTGTCGCATCGGTGCGGGATCTGGGCGCGGATAGCATCGCTGAATATATAGCCGCATACGGCGGCGGTGCAGCGTATGCTGCGGACGGTGGCAGCTATTGTGTAACTGCAGGATGAGGAGATTTGGAGACGCTGGTGACCACAGCCCGGTGACCACAGCAGAGCCCGACACTGGAGCGCACCATCTGACACCAGACTGGTCGAATCGCGTTAGGAGCTGCAGATTCCGTCCTCCAGTTCAGTCCGGGTGGGTAACACTCTGGACTGAATTCAGTATGAGACCTGGTGTCGCTTATGAGTGCAGACGCTGCTTATGCAGACAGCCTTGGTGATTCATCCTTATTCAAATCATATGCGCAATGCTGCTGCCTATCAGCTTTTCACTCAATCACTTGGGAATAAAACCGCTGTGGTTTGAAATAGGCACATAATAAAACATACACGAGCAGAGCTGAAGCATTACAAACACCAATACCCGGCTATCGTGACACGACCTCTTGCTTCTCTGCGGTCGTTGCTACGCCTGACACCCTGCTCGACATGTATGCCTCATCAGGTGGCGGCCGATACCGGCAGTGCTGGGCAGATGGGGCCGCCGGTACCGACCCTGCACGCTGGGATCGGGAGGGAGCGGAGAGGGACACGAGCCGGCCCGCCTCACCGTCTCCGGCGCCGACTCCGAGGGCACTCGAGCCGACCAGACGCGATTGTCCGCTCCGCTGGTCACAGTTCTGTGCCACCAGCTGTGTGGAGGCTGGCCGGGCAAGGCGCTGCCTAACGCCCGAAATGGGCAGACCGAATCCGGTACCGGTTAGGTAGCTTGCAGAAATCGAATCTAACATCGGCGGTGTTGCGCTTCGCTCTCAGTCGGGACGGGAGCAATGGACAATACATAGCCCGAGATGAGTTAGTTGTAAAGGAGCTTCGATGATTTCCATTCACGCTTTTCCGTTAGGATCATGTATGGCTCTACGTCGAGTATTCATGCGTAGTTGGTAATGTGCTATAAGCAGCCTGCGTAAGCGTGCAGTTTTGCTGACAATGTATGATTGTATATACGCCTGTCTGGGCGCCCAGGACACAAGCGCAGAGGAAGAGAATAGACAAGGCACTAAATTTTGCTATCCGCACCATCA